>JAHWFP010110522.1:0-34422 GCA_023313725.1 Lithobius niger
ATAAAAATCCTATTTTAACAATGCGGCAGGGCTATTTTATTTTTATTTAAAACGTAACTACAGTACGTATTTTCGAAATGTTCGCTTTAGCAAGCTGTTGTGGAGGCGTACTGATGAAATTAACCACCAGACGGTATATTTTTAAGGGGGATTTTTTCAATAAAATAATGTATAAAAGTGTTTCTATACACGTAGATATTAGTCCCTTTTTCTCGCAAGTTCAACTCAACTGTAATCTCAAGGTAAGTTAATTCTTTGATAACCATTTGATTGGTGAAAACCTAACAGACAGTACGTATAGGGCGTTTCACTGGGTCGTCTTTCTAAGGAATGTCGTCCACTCCTTTCTTGCGGAAGAGGAAATTAGAGACCTCGGTGTCCGGTTTTCTCGGGACACGAAATCTTCCTCCCTTCACTGTTGTAAGGTCTGTGCCTCGGCCTTTCGTCGTTTGGCTATTGTGAACAGATGTTCTGTGTCTGGAAACGCGGATCTAAAATTTTCACTTTCAGAGTCTTTGTTCGAGTATACGTATCCTGTTTGGGCACCGAAGTTTTATTACGGGGACTGTGAAGAACTGCTTATTTCCAGTTTGGCATTGTGCAGCCTGTCACTCATGTTTAATTCCATGCTTCATTAATATTAAGCTTCTTTATGCCTATTTTGTGCATGCTGGATGACAAACGCTGATTTTCGTTTGCTTCGCTCAGTCAATCAGCGCATATCCCTTACCACTGTAAACCCTTTTCCCCCTCTTGCCGTCAGTGTCAGCGTGGTGAGAGGCACAGTGAAGGGCTGGTCATTCCAGTTTGGCATAACGGGGCTGGGGGTCCAGTCCCACAGACGACCACCGCCACAACCAAGAGTTGTTGTTTGGCACACAAAAAAAAAAATCTTTGTTATAATAACCTCCCCACACCCAGTGACGGTGCTAGGCCATGACCCTCTCCCCCAAATATTGCCCCACCCTGACCCCACCACCAGAAAAAAAAATAATAAAAAAAAGTTGCAGGGTAAACTTGAAATCAAATGACTAAACTGAGCTTTTATTTTTTTTACTTCGTATTAGAAAATACGAAAGATAATATGAAAACGTAAACTCTGTATTTCTATAACCTTAGGGCATTTACTACGTTTTTACCATAGAGCATATACGAAGATCATGTATCACCATTATCCGTTAATTTTACCTGCCTAATGTTAGCTAGGCTATACCACCTACCTGTCTTAAACTAATAATACCATCAGGCTACGCTGACTTGTTGAAAGACCGGAATGTTAAAACGTTCAAGAAAATAATTATGACCATACCCTTTATCTTGGCTTTTGCATTGTTGTTGTTCTGCTCGTTAAGTTTTTAATACTGGCGTTTGCTGATTTACGTTTTTACCTAATAACAATGGTTAAAACAATGTAAAACAATGAAGCTGCTCAATCGGCGCGCCGTAGCTCCGATGAGGAAGTCTCACATTTAAGTCCAAAAGGTGTAGGCAATAGGGCTGTATCTGTATTTATTTTTCTTAACATACTGGTTCGCTCTTGGTTTTCGTCTCCCCCCCCTCGATTTTAGACAAGCTGACGTCCCTGGATAAAAACGTTCACAGTGATCTGGTAATGATCGAATTTCCTAACACGACTTAAAAAAGTTGCAGCTTTAAAAATAGGTTGGTTTAAGAGTGTTATAACAGTGTTAAGGACAAACAACTGATAAAAATATTAACGAATACAACCCAAAAAGAGATATTTCTGAGTAGGCCTAATACGAAAAAAGTCAGTATAAAGTCATCAAATGGCGGCCTCAAAACGTATCAGTTTAAGCGGAGGACGGTAAAATTATTTTTCGTCTGGTAAAATTCCAACGATTGCCGACCTTGTAAATTCCGACCGCCGGAATTTGGGGCGCACACACCACCCAGTAAACCCTAGCGCGTTTACTATAATTTGCTGCTGTACAAATATTTGAGTATTTTATAAACCATTTAAGTGTTTTATAAGCCCAATTGTGAACAACTATTTTCGTTTCTTCGATCACTAAGAAAGAATTTCTTACACACGAATGAATAAATTTCTTCAAAACTATTCAAATCGACTAATTTCTTTGTCAAATATTTCTTCTCCTCCCCTCCCCCTCCCCTTCTCCCCCCGCCCTCCCAACATGGTTTCTGGGAGGTTCGGTCGCTCCCGGCCCCTTGCAATGATTTATTCATCGCGCACATGTTTTAAGTGAAACCTTGCTTAAAAATGGGTTTCTTTTATAGGGCAGTGACATGATGTAGTATTATTGTATATAACTCTGTGCTGGAGCCTTAATGGGTTAGCTGCAAGGGGCACTGCGGAGAAAAACAGACGGGCGTCATACTGAAGCCGATGCTGTTAAGAGTGGATTTCTTAGGTCTAAAACGCGCGCGTTTTGTTGTTGGAGAAAACAACGTTATTTTAAGCCTAAGAAATCCGCTCTTCCGTTGTTTTTCTCTCCATTTTTATGTAGTGCACCTTGTAGCTATGCCCTCCAAATGCTAGCTCGTACCATATTTAGAGCCAGTATGGCTGCAAATGTCATTGCTCTATAGGCGCACACAAACTGTAACAGCTTACATGTACGACTACGCACAACGCTTACACTTCGTAGTGCACCTTGCCTCAATCATGGCGGCCTGCAAGCCTTCCAATTACTGCTTATTCAGCAATTGGACAGTCACTGCACACCCTGTTGGAACCAGATTCACCTGTTCGCCAGTAGCCTTAGGCCATTGTTCTCTTTCACATAAAAGACGGTGATAAACGATGGCTCGAGTTAGTTGGTGTAGGGGTTCGGACTGAATGGTCAGAAACTCTGGAGCCTACAGGGTCAGTTAGAAGGATAAATTCTGGCTGATGTCTAATATGTGGCACTCTGTGCACAGACCCCTAGCTATGCAGTAAGGAATAAAATGGAATTGAGTTACATATTTTGGTGGCCTACGATATTGTCTAAACCTTCGGAATAGGCAATTCATTAGAAAGCAAAAACGAACTCGTTTGATGCTTAAGGTAAGGTTTAGCTGATCCGAAGTCAAAACAGCAAAGTAACACAAATAAACTTTCCAGTAAGGTTTCAGATACTGCAGTGTTGCTGTACTGTTTAGTCCAAGTGAAACCTTACTGCTGTATTCACATGATTTTACCATTTTTACTTTTTCCTTGGAGGTAGGAACAAAAGATCAGCTAATGATTGACGCATTCTAATTGGTTAAACGACATCACTGTAAAATGTTTAAAAAAGCTAATCGTCTTAGAATGTGCTACAGCACTACAGGGTTCGCGCAAGTCCTTGAAAACCTGGAAACGTCCTCGAAAATAATAATGAAATTCCGTGTCTGGAAAAGTGTTCGAAAATCTTGAAAAATGATACAGGTATCATCAGTAAGGTGATGAACGGAAAGTAGACGATATCATTCTTCCTTTATTGGGCATGAAAAGTTTTGAAATTCGTGCTGTGGCTTATTTTTCGTTCGAAACGGAAGCCCTGTACCTTATAAATATTTAAACTGTATGGAGGGTATACTTTACACCCTCGTTAATATTTTTTATATACATATTTAAAGAAAGCACTAGCCTCAAACTGATCGTATGGCACATTTTGATGATTCGTTTTTCATATATTTAAAAACAGATATCTGTCAGTAGGTTTGGTCAATGTTTGAAACGAACAAGATGGTAAAGAGGCGACGTTCTCTATCGGTCCTAGAGAACAGCCTGGAATAGGATTACTTTTAACCCCCGAAAACAATTACGATATGCAAGACAAGCGATTCATTAAAGTGGGAGCTGGTATTGAACCTCATGATGATGTAAATTAATCTCAGATTGGTAGTTGTTTACCGATCTGAGAATAATTTTACGACATCATGAGGTTCAAAAACTTAAAATCGAATTGCCTCCTTCCATAACGCTTTCTCACTGACGAGTTGGCTTCCACCATGTGTAGTGTAGAAAAACACACTTTGTTTGTGAATGGGTGTGATGGAAATTTTTGCAGTAAAACACAAACCGGTGTGGGAGGTAGTAACCAAACCTTTTGGGCGCAATAATTATGCATGTGTCATAACCACGTCTTATTTATTTCTCTAAGTACTCCTCTTTAAGTCATAAAAATTCTATTTTAACAATACGGCGGGGCTATTTTATTTTTATTTATAACTTAACTACAGTACGTATTTTCGAAATGTTCGCTTTAGCAAGCTGTTGTGGAGGCGTACTGATGAAATTAACCACCAGACCGTATATTTTTAAGGGGGATTTTTAAATAAAATAATGTATAAAAGCGTTTCATATACACGCAGATATTAGTCCCTTTTCCCCAGAACTTCAACTCAACTGTAATCTCAAGGTAGGTTAATTCTTTGACATCCTATTTGATTGGTGTAAACCTAACAGACAGTACGTAGAGGGTTTCACTGGGTCGAGGTTCTAAGGAATTTCGTCCACTCGTTTCTTGCGGAAGATGAAATTAGAGACCTCGGTGTCCGGTTTTCTCGAGACCTGAAATCCTCCCTTCAGTGTTGTAAGGTTTGTGCCTCGGCCTTTCGTCGTTTGGCTACTGTGAACAGATGTTTTGCGTCTGGAAAAGCAGATACGAAAATTTGCACTTTCCAGTCTTTGTTCGAGTACGTATCCTGTTTGGTCCCCTTATCTTGCCAAAGACATCGAGTTAATTGAATCATTCAACGAAAATTGACGAAAAAGGCTCCCAGGTCTTCGCAACGTGGATCACATTGAACGCCTTTCTCGATCGGGTCTTAATTGAGCTTTTAGAACTTCGTAGATTGCGCTTCGATCTTATCTTAACGTTTAAAATTCTACATAACTTAACGTCTATTGATCTACCATTCTTTGATCTTGCGCAACGATCGCATCTCACCAGGGGCCATCCTTGGAAACTTGCAGTTCAGGGTTCACGTCTCGACTGCAGAAATTTTTTTTTGTCTGTTCGC
The DNA here is from genome assembly GCA_023313725.1 of Lithobius niger. NCBI lineage: Eukaryota > Metazoa > Arthropoda > Chilopoda > Lithobiomorpha > Lithobiidae > Lithobius > Lithobius niger. Next base: position 4,972 of record JAHWFP010110522.1, read on the forward strand.
GTGGTATCCGTTTGGAATACCCTTCGTTCTAAAACATTCTGTGCCAATTCTTTAAGTGTTTTTCGAAATATTTATTGTTAGAAGACCTGTCGCCCCCCCCCGGGGGGGGGGGGGGAGGTGGGCGGCTTTCCTTGAACATCATTCAGCATTTCCATGGTGCGGTATTAGCGGCTAACTAGCCCTTTCAGCAGCCAACCAGTTATCGTGGTGAATTTCTATTATTATTATTATTAAGACGGTGTTTATAAAATAGGTAATCTTGTCGCGTAATGGCGACGCTCGGCCCGACACACAAGAGAGTTTTTTTCGTCGTGAAGGCTTGAACACAAGTATTTTTTGCGATGAAAATATTTAGGGCAGAGCTTAAAAACATAAAAACGTTGCACGCAAAAACAGAACGCTTTTCACCAATAATGACTAAAAACAAATTTGGCGAAATACTATACTATCCGCCAGGAAAGAAGACTTTCCTTATATGGTCATTTTATTACTACTAATCTTTCATGGAAAAAAGTGCGCCTTGCCTCTATACTCTATAACTGCGTCGTCGTGGCAACGCTATTAGACCAACAACAATGACGTTGCTTTCCGATCAAGTTCGTGTCAACAAGTCAAGCTAGGGGTGTTATTTGGAACGTTTTTCAGTATTTCACGAGTCAAGGAGAATCTATTTCTATTTGTATTACTAAGAATTACTTGCATGTCAAATTTCAAGCTTTTTGCTCGATGTGCATGATTAGCCCAAATTATGGCCCTAGCAGCTTTAGTATATGAGCGCACGTTGGCTGCTTAGCCATGGCGGATATCTGCAAGGTAAACGACGCAGCCGGCATGCAGAATGCATACCCCTGTTTTGAAACGCGTTGGACTTCTTTCTTGGCGGAGACTATAGATAAATACAGGATAAGCCCAAAATAACGATTACAGTCTACAATTAAACACTATATTAAACACAATTAAACACTACTCGTACTCGAAGTGTTTATTAATTAAACACTATAGGCTTTATCGAAATGCGGTTTGTTTTACATCGAAGACAAAAATCACATAGATTTATGACGCTCCACTTTCGAAACATTTTGACCAGCATGCACCTCGCAGGGGTTTGGGCGCGTGTGAAAATGTGAAAAAAGTGAAACATTTTTACTCGCCCTAAAAGTGTGTGATCTCCCATTTGAAGAACCTCATTTTTAAGTATTCCCCTCTTTACTCTAAACAGTACAGCAACACTGCAACACTGCGAGTAGCAATCTTCAAGTTTTCATTTAACTTTCGAACTATTAGTCGGTGCGATTAACTTGGCTAATAGGATTGACCTTGGCAGCCTTTCCTTGGTTGAATGATATCACTACCTTCAAAGGCCGATCGTTTTTGGAAACTTGGCGGGTTTTTCTACCAGTTTTGGTGTTGGGTGGATTTTATTATCCTCATCTAACAGCACATGTATAATACAAGCATTAGAATTACGGGATAACATTTACAGACGAATGGTGACAAAATAATAGTCAGCTAAATCTTATTTAAAGAGGTGCAGCAACATATTCGAGCGAAGCGATACGACGCCAACGGAGTGAGCGATGTGGCTAGTTGTCATTATTAAACTACCCACTTTCTTTTCTATTTGGGAATAGAAAATTAAAGTAAACCAATCGTTTTTGGACTAGATGAGAGTAGTCGACCAAAAAATCGGTGTGTAGAAAAATTACGATTTGCGGGTGACCTCGTACTCAGCCTATGACCGCGTTGTTGAGGATCCTTGGAAACCATCTTTTGTTTAAACTAGTGAGTGCTGACACGTGAGTGCTGTGGTTTAAGAGGAAGTATGGAAGACATATACAATTGGATGGCTTGAGTTTTGGTGAGGTAAGTCCTCTCCATTTTCTGGAAAAACTAATCGATCACCGTGCTCTTCTCAAACTTAACTCACCAAAACTCGAGCCATCCAATTTTACATGTCTTCCATACTTCCCCTATGCTACAGAAGACCTTAGGAAACTGCTGCGTCCCCAAAATCTTACTCTACTCTTCACTGCAGCACGAAATTAAAAAAAAAATAACTACGCCAGAGATTACTTACAGTCGAGCAAAAAGAAAAAAAACTAAACAAAAAAATGTCATCTATCAAATCTCGTATGGCGAACCAACATGCACAGCGAAACAGGAAACAGGAACTCAATAAAAGGATTTCTCCCCACAAATATAACCCTAAATATAGACATAAAAACAAAGTCGCTTGTTCAACACCAGATAAAGACAGGGCACACCCCAGAACTTAAAAATACCCAAGTCATTTTTCATGAAAATAATTGTCATGCACATCTTAACTCAGAAACCCTTTGCATCGTAACACAACGACCACCAGTCCATAATCATTTGATGCCTAATAATAAACAGTTTTCGGAATATATACCAATCCTTCACAAATTTGGAATCGTAAATTTGTCCCACCAGGGCCATCCCACATAAATAGCCATCCCCTCCGCTCCACCAATCACTTCTTCCCTCCTTCCCAGCTTTTGCGCTGACTAGGCTTCACTCTTTACCTTTTTACTTTTTTTACCTTTTACTGCTCTGGCTTGCTTTTCTTTAAAATGGGAAACCATTTAAGTGTATCTTGTTGACTTGTAGCTTATGCTATAAAATACTTTTTGCTTAACAACGGAAAAATATCGCATTTTACAGTACAAAGGACGGAAAAGCCAAACGCTCAACATTACGTTGCAAACCAATTTACGTTGCCGTTTGGACTTGTGAACCTTTGAAACCAAAGGCCTTTGATATTAAAGGCCGTATCAGTATGGCTCAGCGGTGGGACCTCGGCCTTTGGTTTCAAAGGTCGTGGGTTCGATTCCCCGTTCTGGCAGTCTGACTTATAAGTCCAAAAGGCTTTAAATAGGTTTGCATCTGTATTTATTTATTGTATAAATGTGCACCTGCTGGCTTTTTAAAACGTTGTTTAAAACGAAAGGCATGCCTTTAGAATCTGAAGGCTACCCTTTAAACAAGTATCGCACGGCAAAGGCTACCCTTTAAGAGCTAAAGGCGAGCTTTTTAAACTTGCACTAATAACCCGTGATAACTTTAAGGTCATAAAAAGAAACTACGCGTCAGATATGTTTTATTCTTTAATGTCATTAACAAATAAACCATTTAAATAATTCATGTAACGTACATCTTTTTTTAATGTTCGCTTTAGTAGACTGACTAATTGTGGAAGTGTACTGAGTGAAATTAACAACCACTTAATTTTACAGGAGGAATTTTAAAAATATATACAAAAGCGTTTCTACACGTCTGTTCTGCAGTAGTCTGTTTCTTCATTAGTCTGTTTCTTCATTAGTCTGTTTCTTCATTAGTCTGTTTCTTCATTAGTCTGTTTGTTCATTAGTCTGTTTTTTTTCATTAGTCTGTTTCTTCATTAGTCTGTTTTTTCATTAGTCTATTTCTTCATTATTCTGTTTTTTCATTAGTCCGTTTCTTCATAAGTCTGTTTCTTCATTAGTCTGTTTCTTCATTAGGCTGGTTGTTCATTAGCCTGGTTGTTCATTAGTCTGTTTCTTCATTAGTCTGTTTCTTCATTAGTCTGTTCATTAGTCTGTTTGTTCATTAGTCTGTTTCTTCATTAGTCTGTTTCTTCATTAGTCTGTTTTTACCAGAAGTTCAACTCAACTGTAATATGAAGGTTAAGTTACTTCTTTGACATCCTATTTGACTGGTAATAGCTGACCCCCCCCCCCCTACCCCGCTCCCCAAACCATCAGCGCCATCTTACCGAATGCCAGATCAGATGTAAAGCATAACTATTGGCAGAGTTGAGTGGAGAGGAAGAAGCCTCTCGTTTGGTAGCTCTCTTTGTTGAGGGGAGGAGGGGAACATTGGGTTAGGATGAGCAATCCTGCATATTGCATTGTCGCGCCTTATTATAGCGTTGAGCTCTGTATGTACCGATAGCTGCTTCGCTGGTCGGCTCTTCGTCATACCCACGTAGCTATGCTTAGCGCAGTTCGCCGTGATTTCAAAACTCACCTGCTCGCGTCCTAATGCGTCATTTAGATTTTTATCGTCATCTTTTCCGCTGTAAATGTCACAAGGGGAAGGTATCGTTTCAACCTTAACCACCAACTAAGAGCGATAGCATTCTTTATTCAAACTTAATGGCATGCACTTCTACCCTTCTAAAGGTTTCGTTCTACGTACAGGAAAAAACGTGCTGCAGACTTTTGCTCACCAACCGATTTCTCAAGTTGACTCTATAAGACTCAGGAATCATTATTGATAAGGAACTGAAATTTCACTTACAAACTGAGCACGTGTGAAAGGAAGCCCGCAAAATGTCTTTTACGTTATGTTTTGCTTTCATTAACTGGAACACTGGCATCACACGCAAATTGAATTTATCCTTTATCCGTCCGAAAATCGAATATCGTTTACAGGCATGGTGACCATACGGTACGAAACTGACAAAAATAAAATCGGAAATTTCAGAGAATGGTTACTCGTCAGTGCAAACATTTAAAGCTCTCTTATTATGAAGATCGGCCTAAACATTTGGAGCTTCCTACTGTGCAGGAACGTAGAATTAAAGATCTTATTTTAGCATCCCAAATTAAATTCATTGATCTGCCCCGTGAAACCTTTTTTGAACTCTCCAACGTTGGTTTTACTCGTAGTCATACACAGAAGCTCAAAAAGCCAGCTTTCAGAACTGACATTGACAAATCATGTTTTACTGTGCGTTCCATCAGTAGGTGGAAAGCCTTACCTGATTCTGTGGTGAATTCCGCAACACTCAGCAGCTGGAAGCGTCGCTATGACAACCTCTAATCCCTACACTCATGTTTTAAGCATGTACGTTTTGTCGGTTTCATTCTTTTGTTGTAATTAATATTGTTATTAAATATTATTAAAACTAACAGTAAAATTGCGACAAATGATACCAAAATTATACAATGTAAAATATATTTTATGCAACAAAAACAAAAAATTATCATATGATGCTTGGATAGGTAGCTTATTGTGATATGGTATTGAAATATATGGTTTTGCCGCTGAGTATATAATAAATAGACTGCAAAGAGTACAAAATAAACTAATAAAAGTATTATTTCGCCAAAAAAGATGAAAGAACAAACAATATATACATTAATAATAAAATACTTAAAATTAAAGAGTTACGAGATTATGTAGTAATCGTCAAGAATTATTACACAAATACAAATAAAAATTATGATACAGAAAAAAGCACATGATTAACAACAACATCACAAAAGTATAAGTACAACACCACAATGGAATAATGCGTATGGAACAAGAAATAAAAAGTATTATATACCACATATATTTAACAAATTAGAAAAAAATAGGCTACATTTCCAAAGTAAAATAGAATTGAAAAAAAAAATTAATAGATGAATTTGTAAGCTATTATAAAGCAGAGTCATAAAGCGTCTGTAACTAGTGTATCTAGCTGTATGCTATTTATAATAATGTAAATTGTTGTTATATGTTGTTATTGTAGCTCAGACAAGTTTTTCTTGAGCACTGTATGCAATAAAAATTATTATTATTATTTAAATTGAGAGCTCTATCTCGATTCTTCGATCGTCGCAGGATTTTCTGCGTCGTATTTTTCTGTGAGGATCACTGATGTGTTGCGGAAATCTGGATGGTGTCTAGTTTTGCTGTGTAGCCTTCCGAGCACTCTGGCTCTGTCCCTCACCTCAAGAGCATCAAAATGTTTGCTTTTCTTTAGCGAGGAGGCACTCTTTGTTTCTCCAAAATACACAACCCCCACACCGAAGGTAGCCCTTGATATTGCATCGACCACTCCTCTAGATGTATTCCATTTAATTGGCTGCACCAACTGAAACTAGATTGGGGTTCGAATCAAACGGAGCATATCTTGAGCAGTGGTCTATGCCATTCCATGTGATTCCTGCTGGGTGGGGGTGTGCATTTTGGACAAACAAAGCGCCCCCTCCAGTACCGTAGCTACCGGGGGGGGGGGGGGGGGGGCAACTGCCCTCCCAATATTTTACAGGGAGGCGTAAAAACGATACTTGGAATAACATTAAAAACTACGATGTTTCCTTTATTCGACAGGAAAATGCTTTTATTTTGTTATTTTGGAATATCCGTATTTTCCAGATCTGATAACATACTAGTTGTCTCAGTGATCATAGAGATAAACTAAACCCAAAAGCCGTTCGTTTCTGTGAGATCATTTCAGATTAGCTTTGTCGGGTTGTCCCCCCCCCCCCCTTCCTCCTCCCCGATTGGGATCTTTGGCCACGGATTAACTCAGGTCGACTCATTGCCTCTGGTTCCACATGGGTTTAATCTGGTTGCACAACATTACAATCATTGCAATGAGTTGGAGTTGGCGGACGGCAGATTTTCGTCTGCCGCGCGTCCTCCTTCTCCTGCCCTGCAGTCAGACGGAGCTCGCTATCTGGGGACAACAGTCCCGGCGAGAAGGGCGACCTGGGAGGGAGCGCAGCCTCGCGACAGTTTAAACGGCAAAAAAACAAGAAACACAGACAGGTAAGGTGAAAGACGGTAACTAAGACGTGCAGCGAAGCCCGACCGTAGTGCCACTGCAGTGGTACAGTAAAAACAGCCGTTTTACACTGAAGTCTTGGATTTTTGTTTTTTTTTAGCTCTACCACCTCCCCACGATGACAGCAACAATAACATTTATGCAATTCTGGCACTCAAAATTAAAAAAAACAAAGCTACTAAATGTACCGAAAATAAATAAAAAATTCTGCGTTTATAATTTTCAGAGGAAAAAAAGGACAAAAAATTGAATCAAAACCAGTTGTCGTAAGTAATCAGACATTTATTAGGGAAACATTTTGGATTTGTACTGAAATTGTACAGAAAAAATGTGCACCGAAACGTTGAAATCGCATCGAATTTTTCTACATTGTTTTCCTTGGCCCAGCTTATCATCCCGAGACCCAAGCACTATACTGTAGACCTGTGAAACGGGGTAAAAAGTTAATTTCCAGGCGCAACGCGAGCTTTATGAGGGGTCCCCAGGGACCCCGAGACCCAAGCAAAGCGAGCTGCAACAGCCCAGTGGTTAGCGTCTCCAAATCAAGAAAATGCAGGTTCGAATCCCACGACCGACCCAATTAATTAGCGATTAATAATTGTTTCTTAATCTGCAAAAGATTCGCTTTATGTTAATTTATACAGCTAAACTCGAAGCTTGTTCACGTTAGGATTATACTGCATGAATTTCTAGTTTTTCTAATAAATTATTTTTATGTGTATGTATATTTTCAGAAAATGGCGGACTTGCTACTCCTCGTCTTGTTTCATATCGTCATCTGCAGCCAAATGGCTTGTGTTGAAATTTACAAAGAAGAGGTTCAAAAACTATGTAAGTTTGTTGTTAAATTCGTGACTGGGGGGGGTCAAGATTATTTCGGGTTTAGAAGGGGGGGGGGGGCGCAAAAACCCCCTGAAGACCGAACATCGAAAAAATTGATCACACTTTCATTTTCTTTCCCCCCCCCCCCCACGTCCATATATAATGACTGGTCCCTTCCATACCGGTAAATAGCCTTAGCACAGAACAATAATGTTAAAATAATAATAATAATATTTTTTTATTCGTACAGTTCAATAGGCTACAGTCAGTGTTATTCTCATAGTGAACAACTATGAGAATAGTTGCAACTGGAAACTCGGTGAGTTTGCATGGGTTTTTTTGTTTTCGGCAAGTTTTGGCAAGTTTTGGCAAGTTTTGGCAAGTTTTTGGCAGGCGTTTAAGAGGTGACCTTATTAAGACCCGTCAAATTCTGTCTGGTGAAGTGATTTTGCCTGTGGACTAGTTTTTTCAACGCTCAACTGTCGTACGAACCAGAGGACACGGCATGAAGTTGACGAGACCACGAATCAGCACCATTGTTGGACAGTCTTGTTTCACTGTGAGAGCCATTAATTCTTGGAACGCACTCCCAGAAAGTGTTGTGACTGCACCTTCTACTGCTGTCTTTCTATTTTCAAATAACTAAAATTTTTAGAGTATTTTTTTTAATTTTCCTTTTAGTCCTATCTTTTCACACTTTTTTAATAAAATTTCTTGATCAAACATGTCGAATGCTTTGTGTAAATCTAATAATATAACACCTGCATATTTTCCATCGTTTAATGCTGTTGTTATGATTTCATTAACTTCTACACATAGGTGTGTTGTACTTTTATTTTTGGTATAACCATATTGTTTACTCGATAGTAGTTTGTATATTTCAAAAAAAAAGTTCTCATTTTTGTTGCAAAATATTTTTCAATTATTTTATCTGTTATAGATAATAATGATATTTATGTCTTTTTTACTTCCTTTTTTTATGTATTGGTGGTATTATTTGTTTTTTTTTTAGCTTATCTGGCCATATTTCTTTTTTAATCATCTTGTTAATTAACTTACATATTGTTTTCCCTGTACTTTCTTTTGACTTTTTTATATATTCTGTTTGAATTTTATCTATTCCAGTTGTTTTTGTATTTTTTAATTCTTTTATAATTTGAATTACTTCTTTTTCTAGTAGTATACTCTATATACATACTCTTTTTTATGTTTCCTTCCTTACTTTTCTTTTTTTTTTTATATTTTTTTGCTAAAATTACTTTTTTTTATATTCTTAATTTTCATTTTTGTACTTTTCTTTTAGCTTCCCTATTTGTTTACTAAACATATTGTTAAAATCATTTACTAATTCATTAGTACTTTTTCCTACAAATGCTGTCTTTATGTCATTGTCAATATCACCTTTTTCCTTTTTATTTGTTATTTCATTTATTACATCCCGTATAGTTTTTTTTGTTCCTGTAACTTTCCAAGTTTTTCTTTATAAAAATTTTGTTTACATTCTTTTAACATAATATATATCTCTTTTTTCCTTTCCTTATATAATTTATTAAGTTATCATCAATATTTTTACTTTTTCTTATCTTCTTCCATAATTTATTTTTATTTTCAATTTTTAATATTAACACCTGAGTTATCCATTCATTTCTTTTTTTCTTACCTTTTTTCAACGTAGTGATTACATTTTGTTTTTTATGTAAATTTCGTTAATTGTCTTGCCAATTTCCTCATGTATTATACATAGTTGGACACTCAATAAGAAATCCCATTGTCATTATTGTATTCAGTTTTATTATTTTTATTTACATATTGAGAAGATAAATTTTCATTATTTTTATTATTCCACAACCAGCACATTGTATAATAATGGTCTGCAATTTTTTTCTGTTAATGTTCCACTTTTTGCCCCTCTGTTACAATTTTTTACATAAATATGGTCAATGCAAGATTTTTCCGTATGGTTTGTTCCTTGTTTTTTTTTATTACTTCCGCTCTGGTTGGTGGATCAATTTTCTGTTCAAATCCCAGTTTTACTAACATGTTTTCGTATTTATCAATCCAATTTTGTACATATTTATCCTCTATTTTGTCTTGATATATTATCTTAATATTTACATTAATATCTTCTATTAACAACCGGTGTATATTTTTCCTCTTTAATTTCTTGTATAAGTAATTTTTTTAATTTTTGCTATAATTGCTTTTTTGGTTGAACTTGGTTTTTATACCCTGTTAAAATTCTAAAAAAATTCATTTTTACTTACTGTGTTTGTTAACTCCACATCTATGTAGTTATTTCCTTCATCACTATCATTTGTGTGTTTTACTTCAAAATTTTCCATAATGAACAGTATTATTCCTCCACCTTTCAGTATTTCCCCTTGCAATAATAATAATAATGTATTTATTTCAATAGCAAATTACAAACAAACTGCAATCCTCGAAGCTGTAATACAACTTGTGTGAGTTTATACAAAGCATCTTATTCACAATTTTTTCCTATTATTAACAACACTTGACCCTGGTTTATTTTATAGGTTTATTTAATTGCAATGGGTATTTTATTTTTATTATCTTGTTAGTGGTAGCTATTAAAATTTATGTATCTTTTGTCATGGTATTTTTTATTTTTATCTTGAAGTCTTTTAAATTGTTGTACTCCAACATATTTTTTGGCAATTCATTAAAAATACATGGTATATAATAAGTTCTATTTCTTTTCCCATATTTATTATTCCATGTCGGTTGTGAGAATGTTTGTTTATTTTTCCTTAGTTTTATTTCGTTCTCTTTATTATAGATTTTAATAATAATTCTATAATAATTTTTTGTTAATATGCTATAATCTCTGAGTTTTATAATTTTTAATATTTCGTTCTCTTTAAAAATGTCATTTGTTTCTTGTTCTTTTCCTTCATAGCCAAATAAAACTTTAATAATCTTATTTTGCACTTTTTGTAATCTTTCGATCAAGGAGTCCGACGCAAATCCATAAAGTTCTATGCCATATCCACTTCCCCTTCCACTTCCACTTCCGTATCCACTTCCGCTTCCACTTCCACTTCCGTATCCACTTCCGTATTATACTTCCAATCCAAGCATCGTACACAATTTTCTTATTTTTTGTGTCTAGTATATTTTGCAGCAGATTCATCTTTGGTAGAAATTGTCTTATCTTGGATATTAGTTGTAATATATGCGTTTTGAAATTCCAATTTGAATCAATTTCTATACCTAGGTATTTTGTAGCTTTCTTTTTTTCTAAATTTAAACATTTTTCATAATAATAATAATAATAAGAAGAAGAATAATAGAACAACTGCAGCCTCTCCGTGTTTAGTTTGGGGATTCATTAAAAAAAAACTGTCTCCTGGTGTCACCGGCATCACCTGGCAACACCGGTGATCTCATTGTGACCAGAGATACTAGACTTATAGAGATGCGAAACGGGCCGCGATCGAGCGACACGCCTTGTGCGAAGTGCATGCCGGGAAAACGACGGAGCGACCGCCGCGCCCTCGCTCGATAATCCTGGGCAACTAGTTGCTCAAGCTAACAAGCCGCTGGTTTCACATTATAACTTGATCGCGAAGATTCAACTTTGTTGATTTTATTGTTAAAATGATTGATTTGATTTGATTATTAAGCTATACCCATTACTGCTCTGACAATGGTTTAACGAATGAGAAACAGTGGCTCATGTAGACAAGCCATGGCTTTGAATTGAATTAAATTGAATTTATTAATGGCATAGTGGCCCGAAGCCCTGTCTAAACAACTCTCTTTGGTCCCTTTGGTCTCTCAACAAACATAAAACCTCGCGATCAAATCGTAACGTCAAATCAGCTGGTTGTTAAAGGTCACCATAAAGTGATTATTATTATTGTACCATCAACTGCAGCAAGTCAAAAGCGTAACTACAAAAAAAAAAAAATAATGACAAGCTGGTTCCTAGAAGGACGCGATGTTGGTACACTGTCCTGTTTGTTGTCGCACTGATGTTTGTTTCGATTGGTTCCCAAGAGTTTTCCGTCAACAATACATGTCTTAATATTTCGTTTGTAACTGATTGTTACTATCAATCGACATTACCCTTACACTGCCTGCCGCTCACCCTTTTTTATTGCTGTCGTGCAAAGAATGAACACGCTCGGCCTTTTCATTGCATCCGAGCATAAATGAACATGCTCCTCCGTTTTCACTGATGCCGTGAAAAGAATGCGCTCCCAATCGCATTAATGTACTGCATTTCGATTGGTTGTAACAATGACTGCGTTCGCCACTTATGAAAGCGCCCCTCACCTACCAAGGGGGGGACGATGAGGTTTAATGGCGCGTCGACAGATAGGTCGCCTATGGTTCAGCACAAGCGAAATACATAGACGAAATACGTATTGTCAAACTGAAGAGGTTGTCTAAAATGCTAAGCATTCTAAATGGGTGAGGCTGTCAATCCCCTCCCAAAAAAATGCCTCCGTGCATGACAGATAAGGAATGAATTTGTTCGGACTTTTCGTCTCCCGACTATTCGTTCCCGAAAGATTTGTCCCGGACTATCGAAAGGATCTTTTTTTTTTTACTACTTATTTTTTTTTTTGGTGCAAAAGTCAACAGCTTTCTGGCAGTGAGTTTCCGGCAGTTTTGATTAGGGAGACTTAGGATGGTTAGCATTCAAGCTTCAAGCGCGCACCCCCCCCCCCCCCACCCGTTATGATTGCATGCCATTTTTATAAGATGTACACCCGTGGAAGTTGGGACGAAACCTCCCGCTTTCGGAACAGATTGGTCAGAAATGCTATAATATTTTATGTGTTATCAATCATTTCCATGGAAAATGGATTTTTTTTTAAAGTTCAATGCAATCATGATGCGTATTTTCGAGCCTGCGATTGTATAGATAAATCTATAATACGCTCAGGTTGGGATGAACACAGCAAACTCATCATCATTCACGGAGCAAACTCAAAATAGCCAGGTAGGCCGAAGGGGATCTGCTGACCAGAATGTGTGTGTGCGGGGGGGGGGGGGATGCCGGAACTAGCTAGATCGGGGTACAGCTAGTGTTAAATATTGCTGTAGAGAGTTGCATTTCTGGTCAGCTGTTTCCTTGGTAGGCCGTGTGCTCCAGGACAGGTATAAACCTAAATTTGGAAGTCTTTTATAAAATAAAATACCGTAAACGTAATATTGAAGTAAAAAAAAACCCTCTATCCTGGTAAGTAATGAAACGAAATATTTTTATGATTCCCCCCCCCCCAAAAAAAAAGTGTTTATATCTACTGTGCCACGTACTAACCAGACGTAGGCCTGCCAAAAATAAACAACAAAAATATTCTAAAGAAAAAAAAAATTTAGAGGTTCAATAATTTTATGCTTGGCAGAGAGAAATTTAAATAAAGTATTCTGGCCCTTTTCTTAAATGATACCTTTGTATTCTAAAAATGCAACATATTTCGCATTTAAATTTGTAACTTGGCTAATTTTTAATCTGAATACAAAGCTTTTCTAGCAACATTTTCCCTCTAGAGAAGAGCTCTCTTCTGTGCTTGTGTACGTTATCGTTGGCGCAGCCCAGGATTATCACTAGATGGCGTTAGTAGACAGCCGGCGTTACGCCCGCTTACAGGCGTGTCGCACCCTAGCATTGTCGGAGATTGGTCGTTTCGCATCTCTATAAGTCTAGTATCTCTGTTGTGACCACTGAGAGATCGCAAAAATCACCAAGCATTACGAACTTCTCAGTGAGTTGTCGTGGCCACGGTAAACCTTTACCGAACGGTACCACGGTACTTCTAGGGAATTTAGGAAAATACTCATTCTCTTTAACGATATGTTTTATTTAATTTTGTTTTTCTTTGTTATTTATGTTTTATATTCTCTTTATTTTCCAGCTCCAGAAGAGGTTGCCAAGTATAAAAGTGAACTGAAATTCTCCTACCCATGTTTTGATAAGATGTCAGCCGTTTTGCGTGCAATTGGAAAGAAGTTAAAAGGGTAAGCATAATGTTTCGTGCAGGGAACTGGGATAGATTTAAAAGTAGCAGGGTGGAAAATAATCATGATTATTTTAAAATAATCGAATTAATCAGATTATGTTGTTTACACTGAGATTCTAATAACGTGTAATATTACAACAATAATTATTGCATAGTTAAAGTTGCCAGAGTTTACTCTACGGCAGTTGCTATACTGCCAAAATACCAATACCTATAAATTCTAAATGACAAATATAAATGACAAATCGCACTATCTGGGTGCTTCAGTTTTTAGTATTCACTAGCGTACCATTTTTAGCACTGTTTACACTTTTTATTGTACAGCATCATTTTGGGCCTTTTAACACTTTTCACGCCCTTCCCATATCCTGCACGTTTGGCGATGCCATCGGGGGCCTCGAGTCCCTGGCAGGTCTAACCTTGGTGGTAATGCATTCGTGTCCCCAAACCTCTTATCATCATCATTCCTTGGCCTTATTATGTTCAATGTATTTACATGTAATTGTTGCTGGCTGTTAGTGACTCCCCAGTCCTTGCCGGACCCGTTGCTATTGCAACAAATTTTATTATTATTCGCTCAAGTATTAAAAGTTTAAAACGTCATACCACGTGTAAATTTCAATATCAACATGCACACAGCAGTAACTCACATTACAGTAATAATGCTTAGTAAAGCTGGTGTAGGTGTTGCGGCACACTGGCAAATTCCTCACACATTGCGCCGATTAAATAAACACAGTCACTTCAGTGTAATAATTGCTTGTGATTGCTAGTTGTAATTGCTATAGTTGTCTCTTACATAAGTTCCAAAGCCCCTTAGTTCTTCCTTTAATTTTAGGGTTTGAATTTAGCCATTTTTTTCTACTTTGGTTATTCCAATTCGGTTGCGTATTTTTTGTATGGACCAGGCCAAAACACTACACAAGACATACATTCCATGACTGCAGAAAATTCACCAGCAGAGTATTTTCTTTTGGTTGTTCATGTGTTTTTTGTACCTGTTTAACAGCAGTTTTGCGCCAACCTGGTCCGTCCTTGATTACAATCGGGTGAATTACAATTTTAATCAAGTGATTATGGTCGTGATTATAATAAATACTATTTAATTATAATCGTAACAACCCTGCAAAAGAAGTCTATTAAATATTTAAAATATACCTTTTTTTTTCTTTAAATTGGGCATGCACCTTGGTAATCTGGTAACGCAATTAACTAGGGCCGCGAAAAAAAAAACCATTATTTATCATACGCGCCCACGTCAGGTCAGTTATTACGGGGGGGGGGGGGGGGAGGGGGGGGGGGGAGAAAGAGCGTTACTCCTTTTTTATTACTAAATAACTAAATTAAAAAAATTCCGCCCGAAATCGGGACTGTTTTAACAACAGCCTGTTATTAAGCACCACTCTGGCTATACAGACATAGGAAAGGCTGCTGTGCTCCCAGCATTAACACCACCTGGATTTTGTTAACTGGGCTGATAATGCGAATTTCCTAGTATGACCTTTTTCATTTGCTATGGGAATTTATTCTGGCCAACTCTGGATATTCTTTCGGCCCCTGCCGATGACAAGTGGTTTCCCGGTTCTAATCCCCGGGTTTGGCCCTCCCTTTACCAGAAATTTCTTCTCTAAAAAAAAGGCTGATAATGTTCCAAATTGAGCCGGTTCAGCTACACAAGCATTAGGTTGCTTCGGTTGACTTAAGGCTCAAAGAAATAATTAAAAAAAAAAATTCTGTTACGTATTATTATGAGCTAGTTTAACGGACTTTTAACAACATAAAGAAAGCAACATATCTCGCAGTTTAATTAACACACACACAAACAAAAATAATAAATTGATTTTGGGATTTGAATGATTTTTAAATTTGTGTAATTTATTCATTTTTTAGCATATACTATTTTGTTCGATGATGGATCCACAGTTCACAGATAAAAACCTCGGAAATTCTGTCATGTTTCATGCCTGTGAAAACCATGTTTCAAAGCATGCGTTTTTCACATTATTTTATCGCATTTGAGTATAGGGAAGATCCACCAAAGGAAAAAAATATAAATTACCCACCACCCCCCCATAAAAAAAAATATTGCAGCACCACATCAGACTCTGCGAGGTTAAAAAAAATAAAATTTTGCAAACCGTGTCACAATTTAACTGTAGCTGTGCTTGTTTTATCCTAATCGTCAGACTTAAGTTAATTCCTCCAACATTCGTGAGTTATTGCGACTGAATATGTTCACCATGTTCAGCCTTAATGGCGGTTGTCATCCCATAATCTCAGAGCGGAAGTATCGCTGAATCTGCTTGTGTGGTAAACGTAGTTTACCATATTATATCGTCCTGGATTTAATACTCTTATGTGTCAACGTAATAAACAGTATGGTAAAACAACACTGAATCATACGAATAGTGCGCACAGAATATCTTTGATTTTTACCAGCTGAACCAGTTCGATGTCAGATTCATTGTCCTGTTTCTTAAGATGTAAATGAGTGTTAAAAAACAAAAACGAGCTCGTTTGATGTTTAAGGTAAGGTTTAACTGATCCGAAGTCAAAACAGCAAAGTAACACAAATAAACTTTCCTGTAAGGTTTCACAGACCACAGTGTTCCTGTGCTGTTTAGTCCACGTGAAACCTTACTGCTGTATTCACATGATTTTACAGTGTTTACTTTAGAACACTATGTCTGATTGGTTCATTCATACTTGGCTAAAGGACATCGTTGAGAATTCGTAAAAACCATACTTTTAGTGTGCTTAGTACAGACCTACAGATTAACTAATTCAGGGTTCGTGCGACTCCTTGAAATCCTGGAAATATAGTTGAAAATAAAAATGAAATACCAGTCCTCAAATCTTGAATATGAATCTTAAAAACTGGTGTATGTATCAATAGGATGAACGGAAAGGAGACGACCGGACTAGATTAATGATGAAAAATTTAGCCCCGAAAGTAGGCGAGTGTGTAGCCTATATTATGCACTATATCATTCTTACAACAATTTTGAAAGTTGGGATATGGTTTTGATTTTATTTACGTGTCTAATGGTTGAATACAGCAGCAAGGTTTCACGTGGACTAAACAGTACAGGAACACTACGGTCTGTGAAACCTTACAGGAAAGTTTATTTGTGTTACTTTGCTGTTTTGACTTTTGATCAGATGAGCTTGTTTTTGTTTCCTAATTCGTGATACTTTACCGTGATACATACCAAGCTAGTTGTCTGCACTCGTTGCAAATGCACTGAATTTCGCTCGCTTCGCTCGTTCATTCAGTGCAAGTCTTTCTTTTGGAAGTTGGTTGTTCGCAGCTATCTATCAGCATTGTAATATAGGAGGGCAAGACAAATGGTCAACGGACACTTTAACTTTAACACGGGAGAATGACGTGAAGTCATTATATAAATCGATTCATAATAAGGATAATACTTCCTCTTTACGCGCGGGTAAATTGTTGGCTCACCAGCATTGTTAGCATTTGCTTACGCTTTCCGTCTGGCGTTTGCTGATTGGCATTGTTGCTTAAAAACAATGTTTAAAACAGTGTATAACAATAAAACGGGTCGTTCAGGGCTCCGTAACTCCAGAACGGGACGACCAATTGAAATTTCTATTTCTATGAAGGTTATCTCCGGAAGTAGATCTTTAAAATGAGCTAAGAAGCAGCTTTCTACGACAAATGGTTTAGTCTGTAGAGACCATTGTATAAACGTGTCCAAAGTTCCTACCCACCACCGTATAAGACAAATATGAAACTCACGATTCCAGCTGAAGTCCAGATCTCCAATCTAACAAATTTCAGTAGAAAATGTTGAACGACGGCGGATCAATTAAACTTCCAAATGTCGGCTTTAACATGGGAGACCGAGGTCAAACCTTACAGTAAAGGCTACCTCCTTTACTATAATACGTCTTATTGCGGGTGCATAACTGGTTGCATGAATGTTAACACAAAAAAATGTTTTTCGCCGACATTTCCGAAAGTTAGCTCCGTACCGGAAGTTAGCACCAGGAATGTGTATCACTCTCACCTGTACGCAATCAATGTTTTTGCTCCCATGTGAACCTCGCTTGTTCGGTCAGTTACCATATATCGTCGTAGATTTAACAGTATTCTGTGTTAACGTAATAAACAGATGATAAAACAACACTGAAACTTACAAATAATGCACACAGAGTACCTCTGATTTTTACCTGTTGAACCAGTTCGATGTCTGATTCACCGGAAGGATGCTCTTTTCCTTAAAGATGTAAATCAGTATATATTATTATTATTATTATTATTTTATTTCAAAAATTCGGCCCACGGTTTTTTGGACGACAGCACCTTTGCTTAAGTACGACAAGTGCCGAGTTACAGATTATACAAAAGGACAAGGGAAATGAATTATGACACAGCAAAAACTACAAGCAATCACCGTACAGTACTGCATGCCACGTACTGAAGGTGTACTCCTTGCACAGTGAAAATCTGGTCACTGCCTGCACCAGAAGGTTAGGAGAAGCCAACACCCGAACACGAGTTCCCCAAACAGCTTTTCTTCTGATAGCTCCAAAGGATGGGAGGTTGTTCTCAACCATTAACCTACTTGCACTGTACCATGGTGGCCGACCATGTAGCCGTCTAGCAGCATTGTTGTATGCAACTCTGAGTTTGTTCACAGAGGCCTTGTTATAGTCCATCCATAAGCCACTTGTGTAGAGGTTTGTGCAATGTGCCTTGAAAAGACGGTTTTTTTACAAATCTATCACACGAGCTAAACTTAGCCTTCAGGCCATTTCCAGCAACACACACCGTACGGCATTGCCTGCGCATGTCGGCATCATCTCGTAAGTCATCCGAGATGATGTGCCCAAGGTAGCGGTAGCTGCTCACAAGCTTCACTGATTTACCACTTAAGAAAACCTTCGGGGGGATAAACGCTTTCCATTTCAGGCCTCTTGGTCTAAAGAAGATACACACAGTCTTGTCGGGGTTAAACAGAAGGTCCAACTGCTGGGCAACGTTTTCACTTACTGCCAGCAGTGCTTGAAGGGATTTAGCTGAAGGACAAATAATCGCCAAATCATCAGCGAAACAAAAGTTATTGATGCATGTGCCACCAACATAGCAACCAATACCTTCGTTAACAAGTGCCTGGCTCAGAGACTCCATATAGACACCAAACAGGGCAGGGGATAACACTCCACCCTGTCTCACTTACACTTACTCCTTATTGGGAGTGCGTAACTGGTTGCATAAATGGGTGTATCCCCATTCCTTCCAATTTGCAACCACCTGCCTAAATACTGAATCACCAGGGTTATACACAGTGGCCTTACCACAGGGAATTGTATTGCAAAACCCTTATCATTCTAGAATACAAGGGGTGAAGGCGAAGTGTCATCACGTAGGACCTCCCACGATAAAGCAAATAGTATTTGTTTAAAACTCGTAAATAGCCTATTAAATTTCCCCTTGGTGTAAGCGCCCTCCCCCTGAAACAGCTCTAAAGTTACAAATGTACAGTAAAATGTTTTGCACCGTCATTTTCCGGAAGTTTGCTCCGTACCGGAAATTAGCACCAGGACTTGTGGATCACTCTCACCTCTATGCAATGAATGTTTTTGCTCTTACTTCAGCGTAGCATCGCCTCCCATCGTGCAGTCATAAAAGGTTATGAGGCTGGAAATTAGTTTCAATGGCGAATAGGTTAGATTTTGAAAGAGCCACGGTCTAACGATAGAAATATGTGAACTCATAAATTAGAAAAACGGCACTGCCTTAGTCCCAGATTGAATTCAGGTCACATACGTGAATGATCGCATAATTGCCGTTTGTCTGTGATGAAGTAAATGCCCTACTATATCTGGAGAGAAGTAAGGTTATTAGAAAAATGGGTCATGTTTGGATTAAGGCCCTCTCCCGATATTTGACAATTTTCTTTGCAATTCTCCCATGGGCATGAAATAAGATATTTTCAGTACGAAATTAAAAATTCCAACACAGCACAAACAAAGTTACCACAGATTCCCTAGCAAAAAAAAATGATCAACCCTGATGTGTTATGGGTAATTTTCGTGTTATTTACTCAAATATGTTTTTAGCAACGGAGGAGCAATTGAATGGGATGTGCTGATTGAGTGAGCGAAGCGAACGAAAATCAGTGTTTGTTAGCCAGTGTGATCAAAAATGGGGTTGAACAAATATAAGAATGTGAACAATGGATATACAGTAAACCATACCGTGTAAATTTGGCTGACGTAACCGGTAATTGGCTAATGGCAAATGTGAAAATTATAAATGAGAAAATTTATAGACATAAAATTCCTCCAGAAAAAAAGGTAGAAGTGACGATAAGACAATATGTGAACTTTTGTACAGTCACAGTCCTATGAAAGTTGTGATATCCACGCAAAACCAAACTGGAATAAGTGATCCGCCAAGTTTTCAAAAGTAGTGATACTATTCAACCAGAGAAAGAATGTCAAGGTTAATCCCATTAGCCAAGTTAATCGCATGCACCTAATAATATTTTGGACGTTGAATGAAAACTTGAAGATTGCGGCCTTTCCCTGGTTGAATGATGTCACTATTTTGAAAGGCTGACCTTTTTCGGAAACTTGATGGCATCTCTTATACTGGATTTACTTTTGGGTGGATACATCCTTAACATCCCGAATTAAATGAGGAATTTGCCAACTTATTTGCTAAAGTCTTGAACTGTTTTATTTTGGAATTAAAGAAAATAACCATATCATGACGACAACGTGAGTTTCGTTTCATCCCTTTTTACTCTGGTATACCATTTTATTAAAACAGCCCGTGTGCGTTATTCCTTTCATTTTGGAATGCCCCATTTCATGTACCAAACATTTTTTTTTTCAGTGGTGAACCATACATGCTTCCAACCGATACAGGAATATGCCAAGATTGCCTAATCAGCGGCTTACCCACAATAGCAATTCCAGAATGTGGCATACTCATGGTTCCTATGCCCCCAGTTAAAAACGATCGGGAAGGAACATTCTACGACCTGCGAATAGAATTTCAGTTCCTTGACATTCATTGTACAGATTGTAAACTGAAAACAGACCAGTAAGTAGTAGGATTTAATACGAAATGCATTGTATTAATTGACATAATTAATATATTAATGTCTTATTGCTAGTTGAGGGAAGCAGAACAAAATTTAGGTAAACTGGTCATGTTGTGGCAGAAGCCCGAACTAGATTATATTGCAGGTAGATTTTTCTAAATACAGAACGACTTTGGTGAGACACCATATTGTCTGCCATCTTGGAAAATGGCGTCCAGACTTGTAAACCATTCATCAGAAAACACACCGGTGATAGGAAATACGCAATAATAATTGAAATACAATACAAAGTACTAATCGTCCACATGAAAGATCGTACGTGTTTTGCGTACACGCTACCCTTGTGCCTTAAAATAGAAATTCATTTATAATATAAAGTCCAACTGACACGAATCGGGGTGTAGTGTATTTTAACGTCCCACTTTCTGTAAACACCCTAATCAACTTACTGAATGTAATTAGGCTTATTTAAATCCATATTCTTTACGTCCCAGTAGCCCTTCTTTTTAAGTTGCAGACCCCGTCAGTATTGCATGCATCTCTCAAGCATTTGGGGTGGAATGAGGCTTAATGGTGCGTCCACAGCAAGCACCAACCTTAGTCACAGTGCAGTGGTCCGGGTTGCCACTGCACCAAAGAACCGGACGTGTCCACGTCTGAATATCCAAGTCAGCTGAAAATGCTTCGATGCCAGTGTCCATGTTTCTCGGCAAGGTTGCTAATGTTACTGTGGGAATGCCATTAGCATATGTAGAATTATGAATGCTTGTGCAATTACAAGATTAATGACAATTCTTTGTGTCAAAGAGGTCTTTCTTACAGAGTTTAACTAAGTCTGGCCAAACTTTAACGATTGATGCTAAATGCTGAAACAGGTACAGAACTTACAGATCTCGTCTGGTTAACCCTATCACTACTGAATTATCGCTGGAACACGAGAACAGTAATTCTACATAGAATCAAAAGTCCGATTCAGTAATGCTTCCAAATTAATTAATAACAAGCATACCCTTTTATCGTCGTGGGACAGATAATTCAGTAGGAGTTCGTGTACCGTCCTCTTCAAGTTTTCATTTAACGTCTAAAGTATTATTCGGTGCGATTAACTTGGCTAATAGGATTAACCTTGGCGGCCTTTCCCTGGTTGAATGATATCACTACTTTGAAAGGCCGACCGTTTTTTGAAACTTGGCGGCTTCTCTTATACCAGTTAGGGTTTTGGGTGGATATCACAACTTTCAGAATACTGTAAATGAAGAAAAAATCAGACGGTGTAACCGTCATCTGTACCTATTTTGTCTGGAGAAATTTTACGTCTATAAATTTAGGCCATTGCCCAATTAGCCGTTACGTCAGCGAAACTGACACGGTTTGACTCTGATTTTCGTTCGCTTCGTTCACTCAATCAGCGCATCCCTCCTCACTTGGCCCTACCTCAGTTATCGTTAATCATTCAATCACTTAGTTACCACGGTGTTCACGAACACATAGTTGTCCCTTTTATCGTCGTGGGGCAAATAATATAGTTTGGATTCGTGTACCGTAACAAAAAACCGACCAAACCTTTGCAATAAAAGATATTCCGTCTCTTACGAACCACCTATTTGCAACAACAATGATTTCTGACAATTGGGTACTGAAACGATAAGCGTGTAACACATGTTATAATCTACTGTTGGATGACAATACAAACAATGGTTACAACAATAATTTTGCACTTACGAGCCACTTCAGGGCCACGTGTTTCTAGTTGCAACCCCCATTTTAGAAAAAGGCACTTACTTCCCCATATGATGTTTAATTGTCTGCCGAAATTTAGATCTGGCAACTTTCCCTACTCAGCTGTAGACGTGTTGTTATACCCTATGAGAATTAACATGGGAGCCTGTGGACTAGTTACTAGTTACTAGTCACCAGTAACACAAATTCAACGTTATTGAGGACACTTTTACTCCATGAAGGACACGTTTCCACATTTTCGTGTTGACGTTTTCTTCGTTACTGGACCCAAGACACCTGATTCAAACGATTTGCAAAGATTTCTACCGCATGGAGAATTTACTCCAGTATGCTGAAATCAGGTATAAGTTGGTTTCAGTTAAAAGACACAGTCTGCTAGTGCGGCCGCCTTTTTTTCATCAACAATCATTATTTAACAATCGGATGTCTGCAATCGGGCGACCTACTGTTACTTGGCGGCAACACACTAGTGTGTGTCTAGATTATGGTGCGGTACATTAAGTTTTATTGTTTGCAGAGGTCTTATTGTTGTCAGCCCTATCTGGCTGTTGCAAACATAGGGCCTTAGGGCTTCGGGCAGATAACCAGGAGAGGTTACCGCTCGTTAATTCCTTTGAAACCCTTTTTTTTTTTGCAACGTAGCAATGATGAGCCTCGTGCACCACTGGTTTAAAGCGATTACTACTTATTTGTATCTAGAAGCACGCTAGAGCTTAGCCCATCAAGTTCAGATTGTTGGCATTCCACGGCGTCTAAATTTGGGGTCTGATTTTTCAACCCCCGACCAAACCATTCTCCAAGTTAATTGCACCGACTAATAGTTCGAAGGTTAAATTAAAACTATAACATTGCTACTTTCGGTAGCAATGGTCATTGTTCAAGTTTTCATTTAACGTCCAAAGTATTAATCGGTGCGATCAACTTTGCGAATGTTTTGTTATGTTGATATCACTCCTTTGAAGGGCTGAACCATTCGGAACATGGCGGTCCCTTTTACCAGTTTTGGTTTTTGATATGATATCACTTCTTTTTTTTATGTTTTAATTGTGTATTAGACTCAACTCATTTAGTCTGCAGATGTCTCATAATGTTTCACGTTAACAATAGGTTGAGTGGAATTAGGTTGGGAATAGGTTGAGTGGAGATAGGGCTGATCTTCCCATTATTTTAATTTTACATCACTCCTTTGAGAGGCCGAACCATTCTCAACTTGATGGCCTCTTCACCAGTTTTTGGTTTTATTTTGCCTTTTTGTTTATAAAAATCCACTGACAACACATGAAAATATGTTTAGTTCGGTTGGGCCTTGTTTATACCATTTCACTGGCCAAATTGGCCACGAGGAAAACATTTCAAATGCAACCCTGCCCGAATTAATTGACAATTGGGTAGTGACCGGTGGATTTTTGCACGTGTAAGGGCATGGTGATGTTATTTTGCACTGCACTTCAGTCATTAGAGTGTTAGGCTACAAGAGCTAAGCAGGCATTCTGAATCAAGCTGTGTAAAACATATGGGCACAGGAGTGCTTGTATGTAAAACTTGCATATGACCCTTCCTGTAAAAAAAAAATCATCCTGAATATTTAGTATGACCAGTTTTTTTTTTTGATTTTTTTTTTTTTGCAATCTGATGAATGATTTAAACGGTGTAAGTCCCAAAAATAGATTTGTGCGCCATTTTCCAAGATTGTTGGACAATAAAATGGCCGCTGTGGTAAAAAATGGAGTCCAAAAACCTGTTGTTTTTTTTTTTATGGTGGTCGGTATGGCGGCTCACTGAAGTGGTTCTATAGAAAATCTGCTACCTGTGGTCTGATCTAGAATCCTACTAATTTTCCAGCTTCTATTCCAAATTGAACAATCCAACTTCTAACTCTCCTTACTTACTACTCCTTTGTTCACGAACTCGTTTAAGGTAAGGTTTAACTGATCCGAAGTCAATACGGCAAAAAACACAAATAAACTTTCCTGTTAGGTTTCATACACTGCAGTGTTCCTGTACTGTTTAGTCCACGTGAAACCTTAGTGCTGTATTCACATATTTTCACAGTTTTTACTTTAAAACACGATATGTCAGATTGTTGCATTCTCCTTGGCTAAACGGCAACGTTGAAAAATCGTAAAAACCATAGTCTTAACCCAGTTAAACCAGATTATGTGACTCAGGGTTACCGAACTCGTTTGATGTTTAAGGTAAGATTTAACTGATCCGAAGTCAAAACAGCAAAGAAACACAAATAAACTTTCATGTAAAGTTTCATACATTACAGTGTTCGTGTACTGTTTAGTCCATGTGACACCTTACTGCTGTATTCACATTTTTTCATAGTTCTTACTTTAGAACACGATAGGTCATATATGTGCATTCCACTTGGCTAAACGACATCGCTGAAAAATCGTCAAAACCATAGTCTTATTGTGCTTAGTACAGACCTACAGATTGGGTATTTCAGGGTTCGTGCGACTCCTTGAAAACCTAGAAATGTCGTCGAATTTAAAAAATGAAATACCAGTTCTGAACTCTTGAATCTGAAATCTTGAAAAGTGGTGTATGCATCATCAATGGGATGAATGGAAAGGAGACGACTTGACTTGAAGAATGCTGAAAAATTTCGCCCCCGACAGTAGGCGAGTGTGTAGCCTATATTATCCACTACTAGCGGCTGTACACATCTTCGCCCGGAGTTTTGTTTTGCCCGTGGTTGTTTCTCAGTTCTCGGTAGGCGTGGCTGAACGTTGAATGCGACAGGCAATTTTGCTTCTTGGAAAACTGCCCTTTTGCTCCCATCCTCTACCTCCCCTTCTCCTTTCATCTCAAAACAAAACGTAACTTGTTGGTTCAGTTAATGCGTACTCATATGCTTGCTTAATGGTAACAGACGCATTGCCCCCCCCCCCCCCTCCCCTAATTTCATCATTTTCTAAAGTGCAGAGCTAGAGCAGGGTTAACAGACGCACTGCCCCACACACGAGCATTCTCTGTTCAGGCTCCCCCAGCCACTCCCAGTTCATGGCTGTAGCCTGAGCGATCAGTACCGTGTGAAAAATAACTATCCTTCGTGCATGACGTCATTTAAGACTTTCCGCCGAGATGCCAGCGCAGAGCAAATTGGTAGTCAGGGCGACAATGTGCCAATTTCAACTATTCCACGCAACAACGTATCAGTTTCAAATTCTGGCCAAAGAAATGGCACGCTCGCCCGTTTTCATTGCTGCTTCGGAGGTTCTTGTCGTCATTTTAGCGTGGGGGTTGTCTTTGCTTTTGCTATGAGACTTTCCCTTATTATTATTATTATTATTATTATTATTATTATGGAGAAATTCATATGGCAAAAGAGGTCTAAATTTCCAAATACCTTATCATTTTAATACATTACCAACAAACTTAAGAAATATAATAAATCATAAAGAAATGGCACAAAAAATCAGAAAATGGGTCATACTAACTGAATGAGGAAATCGGCTACACTAATGTCTGCTATTTAATATAATGAAATTAATATAACAACAGAAAAAAACATTGAAATTTAATGAAATTTGCTAACATGTAATTGTATTTTTAATAATAATTTCTATTTGTATTTTTTGTATTTACATATATTTATATCTGTATTTTGCTTGCACACACAAGTCTTATGTAAGACTTCGTGCCTGTACATAACAACACGTACAATAAAAGCATTATTATTATTATTATTATTATTATTATTATTATTATTATTATTGCAATAAATTCCTTTGTTTTAAGTGATTCCTTTGTTGTGCGTGTTGTTGATTTGTTAATGATTTTCTTTAAAAAAAAAACTATTCCAGGGGACAGGAAGTAGTAGGGAGTTTCAAGAGCACATGGCCCAAACCACGTGTAGAAGCCGTGGGCTACAAAAGGATCTGGAACAGTGATTTCATGCACTTTGAAAATGTGTCACTAATAAGCGAGATCAAGAAAGACGAAGTGAAACTCGAATGCATTGGAAACGAAGAATTCGTGAAGACTTGCCAAGAGAACCACGAAAAGGGGGAACTGGACTTTGCAGTTGTCCATTCAGCAACAGCTCTTTTTCCCCAATACGAAAACGAGGAACAAATTCATGACATATTGAAAAAAGGTGACAATAATAACAGTATGGGAAAACTATTCAAATGCAAAGCGGATAGCTCCCTCAGCGGAAGTTCGTCAGAAGACACTGCCTGCCGGAATGGAAAGGGACACGAATGAAGAATTAATAAATATTTCACAATAATGAATAAGAGTGTTATCGAATTTGCTCTGACATGTAATGAGAAATTACACAATTAAAACATAGCATAATAAAGCATTCAACCGTACGTATTTTTTTTTAATTAATTTCTTTTGAGCCTAAGCCAGCCGAAAGCAACAATGCTCGTGGCTGAACCGAATCAATTTTAAACCCTTTTTTTTTAGAGAAGAAGAAATATCTGGTGCAGGGAGGTGCCAATGCGGGGATTCGATCCGGGAAACATCCGATCATCGTTAAGACCGAAAGATTTGTCCAGAATTGGCCAGAATAGTTCCCATAGCTGCTGAAGAAGTATGGTAACTATTCATGGGTAAGTCCAGAAAAAAAAATGAGTACCCGTCGTAGTGTTCGGAGACACCAGTAGCGACAATCATCGCTTCCTGTATGTAAAAGGCTTAACGTTAGAAATTAGACGCGTCGTCCAGTTAGCCGCCGATTCTGCCACCAGTTGCGCTGCGAACACCCCGAAAATGAACTGCTCTAGCATGCGGACTGAACTGTGAAAGGTACTCGAGACGCGTGATATGCGGATTTTAAGCATAAACCACTGCATTGACACCAAATCATTAAAGTTTAACAACAAAGGCTTCATGCTATGTACCTCTTTGTCCACTCAACGACAAAACAAAGTCTACGGAGGTTTAATTTCATGAATTTTAAACAGAAGAAAAACCAAAGTACATGTGTATTGTACTGTATTATACGCTATGGCGATTTCTATTCTCATTAAAAATGTGTTAAACGATCCTTTGACGTAGCAGTAAATCGTCTGAAGACGTCAAGAATAGTCATTATTACCGTAAAATAATGTTCGTCTAGTGGTGCAACACCAGTAAATCTAATAATGAAAGGATTACCACGTTTTTGTGCATCCAGCTAACACTAATCAATGCTATGATTGGGGTAGTTCGTTCTTTGTGCTTTCACTTCAGCGCACTACTTGGACGACGCGTCTCGCCTGCTACGTGAAACCGAGCGTTAAGCCTTTTATCATACAGGAAACTATGCCACAATCAAGACGAATAAAATCATTTGGCTAGGGGACCGGTCGTTATTTACGACCGGGGGGGGGGGGGGGGGGGCGAGGACCGGAGGAAAAGAAAATGCGACTACAAAATTTTCGATGACCCCCCCCCATTCGAGACCCTGAAAAAATCTTGACTTCCCCCCAACTCAAGATCCAGAAATAACGTAACCCCGCCCAAAAAACGCAATTTTCGTATACCTGTTGAGACTCTCTGCAGATAATTTCCTGTAGCCAAGATTAGTGCTGTAGCCACATTCAGTAAGTACCACTCCGCACCGATAAGTTACCACTTTACATGTAATGCCTCGTTTACGGCGAAAAGACACGTTGGGTTAAAAAGGTTCTATAAAACACTGATGTACCTTACAACCATTTTGTATCGAGTCTCCGACAATATACGATGAACACACTGTTTGCTTGCATGCCCATATCCATGACATACTCAGCACCTGATAGACAGAAGAGCCAAGAAATCAGGAGGCAAGGCTTTTCTACAGTGTTCATTGAATACCAACAGCTTCCAAACCTTGGTATACTCACACCATGTGGGGTTCTGAAGCTGAGGCGTTTGTGGAAATTTAGACTGCTGTAAAGTGCCATTTTTGAGGTCCAAAAATGACTTTTTCTTCCAGTTGTTCGTGTATTTTTGTGGCGGCCCCCCCGCTTGACGGGACCTGAAAAATGTATGACCCCCCCTCCCCCATTCGAGGGGTTCCAAAAAACGGATTACCCCCCCCCCTCCCCTCCCAATTTACTCTGGCCTCCACCCTGGCGATAAATCATGACTGGACCCTAGGAATTGATCATGCGTCTTCCTATATCATGCTCTTAACGCTGAACTACCATGAAAATTCCTAGATTGCTGCAAACTGACATACGTTTTGTGTCGGTCACAAGCAATCTACCATGAAAATTCTTAGATTGCTGCAAACTGGCATACCTCTTGTGTCGGTCACAAGCAATGATGTCACAAGCAATGATGCCAGAGGAAGCCCAAATGTGGGCTGGGCCACCAACCTTGGAAATACAAAGGCTACGCCGATCTACACAAACAAACCATATTTGTGGCTGACTTAAAAGCTTATGCCAGATCAGTTTGCAGTGATCTGGATAGTCGTGGTAGCTTGGAGGTTAGCGCAATCGACCTGTTTTTGGAAGACCCATTTTCGTTACCTGGCCTAACGATACGTGAATGTTTTTTTTTAAATCTAGATGGCTATACATTGGTTTTCACTGCATTCCCCGGATGTAATGACTGGTGTTTATTATTCTTACAGAAATTTAATTTCTCTACGCCAGTCATAAAAAGACAAGGTAACCATCACTTGTCTGCCATATGCATTTCACGTTTATGTTGCTGCTTTTTTAATCAAATTACGGCGTTTAAAACTTATTTGTCGCAATATTTAAACACTTTTTTAGGGCAAAGACAATATACGTCGTAAGCAGAATTTTACGCAAATTTAATTTTAAGAAAGAATTCCAAATTTAATACTTTTGGTGCGATTTCATACCACTAAAGTGTTCGCCAGGAAAGAAGTCTCGCCTTATATGGTCATTCTGTGACTAGTAGGCTTTCTTTCTAGGATAAAAGTCCACCTTGCCGTTATATTCGTGACGTTATGAATTGATGGCAATCGCCATGGCAACGTGATCTTCAGTGATCAAGAAAGACGTGACGCACCAATAATGAGAAATTTCCTAAACTAACCGAACAGATCAGCGGCCGATTACGCTGACTGCATCAAAAAAGACGTGATGCACCAATAATGAGAAATTTCCTAAACTAACCGAACAGATCAGCGGCCGATTACGCTGACTGCATCAAAAAAGACGTGACGCACCAATAATGAGAAATTTCCTAAACTAACCGAACAGATCAACGGCCGATTACGCTGACTGCCTCAAAAAAGACGTGACGCACCAATAATGAGAAATTTCCTAAACTAACCGAACAGATCAGCGGC
>JAHWFP010110522.1:48916-60365 GCA_023313725.1 Lithobius niger
GCCCGGAAACCATAGCTCTGGGAACATATTTGTTTGACTTCTTAAAAGGACATTCCTCCCAGCGCCATTTTTCTCGAACCTCCACATCAAGTACGGCCTCAAAGGTCTATTTACTTACCGTTAGTCTTTCCCTTGCTAAAAATCTGTTTTAAAATGTGGCGTTTAGGAGATTTTCTGTTGAACAATTGTTAACTTTATTTACTGCGTCCCGCAGTATACGATGCATTGCGCGCTTACAATAATCATGACGTTTCGTCTCTCTGTGTACATGTACTAATATTCTAATAATTACCATGAGATCAAAAATCTAAAAGACTAATGCGGTAAAAATTAAAATTAATTATTCCAATCGATCGCCAAAGCAAAAATATAACACACTAGCCTAGAAAATTGTAAATTGTGATTTTAAAATACGAGAATCATTCCGGTTTGTGACGACACAATTAATGCGTTCGCGCTGGCTTGTGTATTAGGCGCAATGCCAACTGAGATAATAACTGCGTTTTTCGCTCCGAGTAACGAAGCTACTGTCTCAGTTGACCTTGACTATGATAAATGCGCGGATGCGATCGATGCGTAGCTGTTATAAGGCAGGCGGTATGTTCCTTTAACTAAGTTTCGATTCTCTTCATTTGATTCATATATTGTCATTAGAAAACTTGTGTGGGTAAAACTATTAAATTTTGAATAGTTCCGGAGCAGGAGGAACCTTATCAGGCACTTTTGTCAAGCATTTTTTTCTATTTCTGTATGAAAGAAACCGAAACCGAATCTTGTTATTTTCAGCGATGTAGCTTTTAAACTAAAGTACGTAATTTATTTTTACCCAATCTCTACTTAGGATTACTTACCTAAAGTCAGCCCTGCTACACAATTTCCTCTCTGCAAGAATTTGCCGTTTCAAATGAAGAAAACCGCAACCTTTCATACTTGGACACTGATACACAAGCAGATTTTAAAATTTCTTCATTATTTAAGAGAATAGGACTTAAGATTATTGAATTATTTGTAATCTAGCCAAACACATAGTCTAAGGTTGTATTGGTAGGGTGTGAAATGGTTCTTGGCCATTAGCCCCAGTTACTGAATATTTTAACACCCAAACCATCCCCAACTCTATACCGTGTGCTGTATCAGCACTTTCAGGGGATTATAAATGCAAACACATCTGTGCGACGTGAGAGTATGCAAGTTTTCATGTTGTTTCAAGGTGGGGCTCGGGCTCTTTTCCACAGTCCTAGGAGTTCTCAGGCCCTGGGCCCAAACCTACCACTAGGGCCGTCATCAGTTCCACTGTCGACATAATGGAGCGGGCTCCGCTTTCTTTGCTGTTTGGCGGTCAATCGGATAGGATCGAATTTGCCTTGTAATTTCTAAACAACAAGAGACAGCTGCTTGGGGTTTGGGCCATTGGAAAGGTGGTGAAAAAACCGTGATAATGGTGTATTCATACGTCCAAATCGGTCGACGAAAAGTGAAAATATCTTGAATTTAGTTTATGACCGTCTAACGCCGCTTGTTTATTATCAATAATCAATTTTTTAACAATCGGATATGCCTTGAACAATTAGAAACGGCTTTGCGTCTCGTTGTTGTTTTGATTTTGGCTCTTGCTATTGGTCCATTTTGTCACCCTGATGGTTCCTCAACCCCATGTCCGATTCCGAATTTTTCTTTTGATAAACCTGGTCCGAACTCCCGTGCTACTGCGTGCAAAGTTTGGTTTGGATAGTCCTTGTGGTTTTCGCGTGATGCGCGGTCTAAGATTACATTGGAGCGTCTTCATAGCGGAACTACGCTCCCAAAAAAAAAGGGGTAGCTAACACGGAACTCATTGGTCGCACAACTTGTTGGTAACCCTTTGGGTAAAACAACAGGGAATTAAACCAGTTTTTATCAGGGGTTGGTAGGAGAGAGTGTTTTTGTAAATAGCGTTTTTGAAATTTAAACCATTCTGGCCCATAGACAGTATGAGAGCAAGAGTTCTACAAAATTAATATTAGTTGGATCCGAAAATGTGAGAAATAAAAAAAAAATGTTTAGGATATTTTTAATTTTTTAATAAATTGTAGGAAGGTTTTAATTTTTTTAAATAAATTTTTATGTAAAAATGTAGAAAAAATGCAGGAAATTTAGAAAAAAATATTTAGGAAATTTCCGGTTTTTTTGGGGGGGGGGGGGCGGTGGGAGGTGGACTAACCCCTTGGCAGCCCTGCCTAGTGCTCTACCGCTCGTCACAAGGTCATCTGAGAGTGGAACTGCGGAATTAGCTTCGTCGATCCACGCCAGACGATTTAACATCACAAAAATCTTAATTTTACCAAAGCAGTGATAAGAGGTGCTAACTTCCCAACACACGCGAGAAGTGCATTTTGCCAGGAAGCTGTACTGGCAAGTTGTACTAACTTTTTACTGCTCTTACTTTTTTCTTCCTTCCCTCCCTTCCTCTCTTCTCTCCTTCCCTCCCTTCCTCTCTTCTCTCCTTCCCTCCCTTCCTCTCTTCTCTCCTTCCCTCCCTTCCTCTCTTCTCTCCCTCCCTTTCGTTTTTTACTGAATCCTTGACAATTTTCTACCCGGATCATTTCATTTTTGTTCTCAACTACAAAACAGTTTTTCGTTGATTGATAACGTGGTCGCATGTTTCTCGTTATCCTGTATAGGTTATCAGCCACCTTTCCGAGGAGTGAGATATAACAATGTGAGGACTGAGATCGTGAAATTGGGTGATAATTTTTATTGATTCTCAAAACTGTTGCATTCTTTGTTTGTTTGTACAACTCATTATTTAATGGGAAATCCCTATGGTGCCTCATGCTCGTGTCGATTGCGGCGTGTCAAATAGCCTGGGCTTTCCACTTGAATTTCTCCAACTAAATTGTCCCCCTCGCCGTCTACATCGGGGCAGATAACCCGGTTTGGATATTCGGCTCAGAATCGGAATCAAAATACTTTTATTGGGGCCATAGCCCTAAGATGAACGCCCACTCCTGAGATAATTACAAACATAGTAGTAATTAAGAAATAAACACGTGCTACACGGCACTCTACACTCACAGTTTCGGTCCCCTTAAGAAAACAACAACGGACACGCTATTACAAATTAACGCACACGTATTTATTTTTATTTATTTATATAGAATGCCTTGGCCCGAAGCCATGCGCTCTCGTATAGAACTACTTAAACCTACTTAGAATTTGAATTTAATGAACAAGAGCCCTACTTAAGACCTATTTCTAACAACTGGTTTTTAACAATTGGTTTCTGGAGTGTCCGCCATTATGGGTATGCATCCCTTAAGGAGGCACACCTTCAATGTTGTACTAACCTGGCTGCCCGGAAGGCTTAAACTTACAATTGATAAGTTTAATTTCCGGCCCAAAATATATCCGATTTCATCTGGAAAAAAAAGATACTCTCCGAGTTGCATTTGGTCAGCATACAAAATTCGTAAAATTCAGGATCTTATTTTTTGGTGTGACGTTACCACAAAGAAATCCCAATGAGTCACCGTATAAGCAGTTATACTATTTTAGGTTCTGGTTGGCCACTCGAAAAGCTGTATTTTATGATCGTTTTCAATCGCCTGTCACGCGTATGCACTAACGTTGGCGGTGACTGGAATCTTGTACACGCATTGAGCGGCTGGCGTACGTCTGCGGCGTTAGGCCTAATCCTAACTTTGGCTGTCGGTACGGTTTTTGCTACTGACAAGATACCTCTTACCGTTCTCTGAGAAAGTCCAGTGGCAATGCCGGCCTCTTGAATTTGTTGTTTCAGCATCCGTGTTGACTACAGAGTCTTGATGTATTTGAAGACATTCCAAACAATCTTCTTAGCGTGTAAATTCAAAGGCTTTTCACGTTGGGAAAGCGATGAAGCGAGCGATACGGTAGCCATATTGGTTCGTCTGCTCGAAGAGAAATTTTACCAGGCATGATCAATCCATTTTCCAAAAATCGGAGCGAATGGCCAACCAGAATCTAAAATAGTATAGGCACGCTCAGCTCCAATTAGGCAAATATCAACGTAATTCACACCTTTTTTCTAACAAGAAAACGTCAGGTTCTGTCACTACTGGTGACTTAGGCGGTCTGGTGACCCAAGTCTCCCTATCAAACGAAGCATCAGCATTTTCTGTCGCATTGTTGTTTGTCCTCAGATCCCCGAAAATAGCCTAACTGTTTTACCTGTTAATGACACAAGTGTCTAAAACCACGCAGAAAGGCACGCAAGTATCCTTGTAGTGGTCGCCATGCTCATATATATTTTATCTGGATAGGTCGGACGTTAACGTTATCGTTGAATTTTGGCGGGCGACTCACTAGCTGTGTCTTAATAAATATAGAAGTTTTTCTCTAATAGTTCAATTCGTCTAACTTCATAATAGCTTGTACGTGAGATAGCGCGTACGTGCATTCGTTTAGTGTGAAATGTCATCACGCGCAACAAGCGCCATTTTTTTTGTTAACTATTTCCGGTTAAAGCAAACGTTTAAAAAAAAATTTTATATCAGAAATTACAAAATAAGAAAAAATGTAATTTTATGTGTAAATTAAAAATTTACAAATATAAAAAAAGATTATATAACAATTTAAATTTAAAAATTAAATAAATAAAAAACCCTAAAATTCGAAATATTAATGTACGTCAGGTGCATCTTATAAATCCCGTCATTTTCTACTGGTGAACAGTTAGTAGTAGAACGAAATACCAGAAATATCTCTTCTTTGAGTGTTTTCTTGTCTGATGAAAAAGAATAGGCGGAGATAATTACCATAATAAAATGGTCGTTATGTAACGCTATATGTCTTCTCAGGCGACGAAATGCTTTCAAGTGGAAAATACGGCAAAATAAATTTTAATTGCTTAAGGAAATTGAAATTAAATTAGTGTCGCGTTATTTCAAGAACGCTGCAGGCAGGGTGAAAATATTTTATTAGAGAATCTACAAAAAATGGCTGAAACACGGTTGTCATTATGTTGGACACGATGACACTTGAGAGTGTCACAGTGCCACTTACACCTGTACATCTATACGAATAGCATTACGATAACGAGGTGAGTGCACGGCAGAAATCTGTAGTCAGAAAGGCAATCGAACGAAACGTTGGACAATCCATTACTATCAACATTACTAGCATCGAAAACGTCCCTATTGAAACGTGTTACATTCATTCCTATTAGTTCCATACATGTTTTCAGATGGAGCCATGTGTTCCATCTGGTAATTCATGCTTATTTTTCAGCCCAAATTAGTTTACAACTAAGCTTAACTAAATAATAATTAAATACAAGGTAGTTTCGTTTAGTTTAGTTTAATTTTAGGCTGAAAACTGAGTAGAAATTCCCACATAAAACTCATGGCGCCCTCTGTAAACTTATACGGAACTAATAGGAATGAATCTAAGACGTTTCAGAAGGGGTCTCAGTCACAAATTCTCCAGCAAATACTACAGTGTTCATGTAAATCTATTCCTACCAGCACAATTGAACATAGTCTTTGTGCAGAATCTGAACGCTTTAGTGCGATTGTCACATTTCAGAAATTATCATTACATAGGCTAACTGCCCATGTACACAGACCCAGCCATTATTACTGGTTATAATTACTCCTTAGTTGGATTCCTTGAAAAATGGAAGACTTTCAACGTGAAATCCTACCCACAACCAACAAGATAACAAGGGCTGAAAGCATGGATTGGTGCCAAGAACTACCCATTGCCATAGAAATGCAATTCATTCAACTAGTCGTGGTGCAAGTAGTGTACAATTACACCGAAAAGGTGCATGTTTTGGGAGATTTTCACACAGAGGGATCATTTATTGGTGCTTTGGGAAAGCGATATCCACCATGTGCCCTGGGAGAATTTTTAAAATCGCAATGCATTGTTTTTCTTCCTTTGTAAAATGTCACTCATAATTTCGGGTCTGCCCTCCCACCCTACCCGGGCGGCACTGCAAGAAAAAAAAGTTGACGATGTAATTTTGTATTTTCTAAAGTGTTTTTTTTTTTTTGCAGGACGTTACTTCAGAGGACGTCACGTCAACAAACCGAAGAATGACAAATGTGAGTCTGCAGTCGTCATTCGGTTTGTAATATAATTGTGGATGTAGATACCGAGAATACAGTTTTTTTTAAGAACTGTCAGCAGAATGATTTTATTTACAAGCGCCTATTGAAAATGGAAGAATGATTGCTAGAAGCGAATACCATAGACTAAAATGAACCGTCTGTGTTTAATATTTCTCAAAGACTGCACAAATTTTTATAGCGATGGAAGTGAACCCCGAATAAGATTTTCATGAGGGCAGGCAACTTACCGAAACAGTTGGCTTGTTTTAACTCAAATCGGTGCCTTGTTTGCAGTGATGGGTCCTACGTCATAATACGTAACAGTGAGCAATTGCAGTTCATCTGAAATTATCATGACGTGGAACAGTGTATTCACTGAAACAGCAGAACGATTTTGGAAGGACTTGTGCAAGAAAGAATTGATTCCTGTCAAAATATTCTACCTGATTATGGTCGGAGGTAAGGAACTGATTTGGTTTATTCAACAGCTAACTCGTTAATTAGGATGAAAAAAATAGTAAGATTGACTATAAACATGCAACTATTGTGTGCACGGCGCATCTTGAGTCCTGCAAGTATTTTATGAGCGGCTACGTCTTCCTGGAGGAGGCGACTTTAGTCGATGGCCGCCATTGTTTTTGTAACCATCTTGGATATCAACAAGGCACTCTGTTACCAAAAACGTACAATCGATTATCTGTGTTCGTTCCGCGGCGAACTCAAGATAGGCCGCGGACACTGTATGCACTAAAACAATGTGTGGACGTGCGCTTGCTAATAGACGCATTTCGATTGCCTAAAGGCAAGTTGATTCGAAAACCTGAAATCCATGATTACATAACCGTTGATAAGCTGCGGTGGTGTAACCAGGCTTTGCTTCTACATATGCACTTCCGGGTCGGTCTAGCTTAAAACAGTGGCAAGTTTTTTTAGCCCTTGTATACCAACAGCATATGTCGACATATTAAGGCAGAGTTTGATACACGCTGAATTACTCAGTAAGTAGTTCTGAAGACCAGTTAATCAGCCGAGCAAGAGATGTTATAATGCAATAGTTTGTTTTCTGTATTCTCATTCTGTATAGAG
Organism: Lithobius niger; assembly: GCA_023313725.1. NCBI lineage: Eukaryota > Metazoa > Arthropoda > Chilopoda > Lithobiomorpha > Lithobiidae > Lithobius > Lithobius niger. Next base: position 56,077 of record JAHWFP010110522.1, read on the forward strand.
CAGTGACACGACGTAGTATTATTGTATATAACTCTATGGTGGAGCCTTAATGGGTTAGCTGCAAGGGGCACTGCAGAGAGAAACATGCAGAAGGGCGTCATACTGAAGCCGATGCTGTGAAGAGTGATTTCTTAGACCTAAAACGCGCGATTTTTGTTGTTGGAGAAAACAACGTTATTTTAAGCCTAAGAAATCCGCTCTTCCGTTGTTTTTCCTTCATTTTTCTGTAGTGCACCTTGTAGTTATGCCCTCCAAAACCCATACTGGTGCCAATCTGGTGCCAATATGGCGGCAAATGTCACTGCTCTATATGAAGCAAGCGAACACTGAAGCAAGCTAAAGAATATTTACAGCACGTATGAATATCTCTGACATCACGTACAAGAATTGCTGAAGAAATAATAAAAGAAGTAACGGCATTATGTCAAAACATGTAAAATTAGCAATAATACTATTTTTCCCATTTGTAATTATTTACTGATTCTTCTGCAATAGCACCGTCCTGTACCCAACGGTGTTTAATTAGAGCGTCATAGCTCAGTAATGTCGCCATTGGTACTGGAAGAGAAAACCATTCAGCTACGTTGTTACCATTTATTGAAAGCTCAATCTATTCCATCGGGGCTGAATGAACGTGGTTACCGACGGGAATTAACTTACTTAATAATTTTCGTTACCCTACAACCAGTTTGTTTACACTAGCAAGAGTGAAATGTTTCAATCGTGATACTAGAAATAAACATCGAAACAAAGTCATTGTTGCATGTTGTAAGCCAAGGAGAAAAACATAGGGCCAGACATAGGGCCTTAGGGCTTCGGGCAGATGACCAGGAGTGGTTAACGCTCGTTAAACCCTTTAACCCTTTAACCAAGGAGAAAAAAAAGTACTATTAACCCTAGAACGACCAACAGGGGCTAGCAGGACCCCACAAGTAGCATTTCGAAAAAATCGTATCAGAGAAAAAAATTTTAACAGCCAATTTTTTTGTGTACATTGTTTTCTAGTATATTTTGAACATTTCCATAGACTTTCAAAATGATCTAGAATTTTTTTCCGAAATTTAGGCTTTGTGGAACTTTGCCATAGAACAGTTTTTAATATAACCTGAAAGTTAGCCGCAGCCCTCTGTTTGATTAAAAAAAAAGTGTTTTTATAAAGTAATTTTGATTTTCCCATGTAATACTCATTATTTCTACACAATTTTCTTGCATAATTTTTTTTTTGTTCTGATAATTACAATTTGTGAAGGTTTGGCCATATACTGTTATTCACACAAAATGAACATAAGCAACAGCTTTTTAATTTTATAAAACCTGGTTTTATTAACAAAAATGTCATGTCCGTTGATAATTAGTCTCATTAAAGTGTGTTCATCAAATAAAAATTACGAAACTGAGGTTTGACTATTTTAGTCAAACCTCAGTTTCGTAATTTTTATTTGATGAACACACTATAATGAGACTAATTATCAACAGACATGATATTTTTGTCAATAAAACCAGGTTTTATAAAATTCGGGACCCCCTGATGGCCGCCAAAGTTAAAAAAATATGTCGGCCGTTCTAGGGTTAAATGGATATACCTCCCAGCGCCATTTTTCTCGATCCTCTACATCAAGGACGGCCCCAAAGGTCTATTTCCTTACCGTTAGTCTTTCCCTTGGTACAAATCCTTTTTAAAATATGGCGTCTAGGAGATTTTCTGTTGAATATTGTTAACTATATTTAGTGACGGGTCGTCACTAAATCATGCATTGTGCACGTACAATAAGCATGACGTTTCATCTCTGTGTGTACATCTACTAATTTTCTAATAATTACCATGAGAGCTAAAATCTACTAGACTAATATGGTAACAATAAAAATTAATTATTCCAATAGATCGCCGAAGCAAAATTATAAGACACTGGCCTAGAAAATTATAAATTGTGATTATACGAGAATCATTCCGGTTTGTGACGACACAATCAATGGGTTCACGCTGGCTGGACTATTAGGGGCAATGCCAGCTGAGACAGTAGCTATGATTTTCATTGCGAGGAACGAAGCTACCGTCTCAGTTGACCTTAGCTGTGGCATGAGTCCATGAAAAGTTCCGTAGGAACGATGAGTAACACACTTCTATTAGGGTGGTGTCCTAGCGTTTGACCGATGACAGAGACTCGCCTCGACCACCATTGGAACTAAACAGTGAAAACCTTCAATTTCAAAAACTAGATGGCGCCAGTAATTTGTGCCTTTTAAAACTTCAGTATCATTTACAGCTTGTTTGTGGGCTCTCAATGTTATTCATAAATTCTTATTTAAAGTATCCTTTGGAATTCTCAGACTAATAAAATTTATTAAGCTATATTCTAAACTATTTCGGTATTATTTTTAACCAATCACGAAGCAGTTTGGTTAAAACGAACGCCATGACATGTGTTATGTAATGTGCCACTCGTGCTTCAACTAAAAAAGTGAAATCTTCCAAGTCAACTGCCAGAAAGGGACAGACAAGGAAATTCAACTTTATAAACAACAAGAAAGTAGTTTGATATTATGGCAAAGAATGTTTGCTCACTTAGTGCAATTATTTTGTTGGTGGTCCGTGTTCATACTGGAGATAATCCCCTAAACAGTAAAATGTGTGGTAAGGCATATCTACGATTATCTGTTGCACATTTTAAGTCGAAAGACAGGAAGCTGATTATTTCTAAAGTGTGACACGTCGTATTATGATTTGTGAGATTTTCTGCTGCATTTTCTACATTCTACGACAAAACAGTGAGAAAGTGTTTAAATGTGGAAACCGTAGTAAAGCCTTTTAACTGAAGCTCATGTTTAGTTGCGTTTGGAGGCGAGAAGTGTCTTAATGTTTTTGTGACGAGAAGCCTATTAAAAACATAGTATGGGGTACTGCAATTTCTGGTGAATGAGGCTTGTTGCAACGTAAATGAATTTTTTCTACCGATCGTTCCTTAAATCAAGTTTGTAGTACGCAATTATCTTATTTAACGTGAATATCAGACGATGTATACTCGTATACAAAACGGTGTGAAAACCTGGAAATGCAACCATAGTGGTGCCGCTTTCATACATAATTAAAAGAAATAGACAACTTTTAAATGCCAGATATTTTTATTAGTATCCGTTTTCGAAGTAAGAAATATTACAATGCATAGTCAACGTTTTTTAATGAGACACTTAAGTGAAAATTAAAAAAAGCTACAATTTCGTTGTAAAAGTGTGTAGCAATGTAGTCGAATGGATAATGGTGTAAACCCCTTGAAGTTTGAATTGTATGCTGCAGCATTTTTATTGAGAAGGCCTTTATTATCTACGGTCGAATTCTACTCTAGCTGATTTTGTAAGGTGTGTGCTACTTCAAATACTAAGCTTCAGCAGGTGCCCTTTTCGGCAAAACAATGAATGACATTAAAAAAAATTTATAAATTTATAAATTTATAAAAAAAAATCCTGTAACTTTAAATTCTTATTCGTCGCTTATACATGACACTGTGCAAGAGTGCATTTTTTAGGGTACTGCTACTCCGAAGCAGAAGGGGGGGTGGGGGGAGGCTCCCACTTCAAAATCCTTTACACATTCATATATCTTTCAATTTTGGCGTCACTGGTTATTAGTGCTAAAAATTGTTTAAAATATGAGTAATCGAAACTTGTCAGCCTAAAAAGTGTTCGGTAATGAGAAAGCGCCTCCGTTACTCAGTCCAGTGGCACAGACAAGAAACATTGTGGAGGGGGACGAATAAAGCCAGCTCGCGGTTTGGGGGAACGCTTCCCTAGAGCATTCCGAGGAATTGAAGCAATTTATGGTACATCACTGCCGAATCCTGCTTCTTTAGAGTACTTATTTATTTTACGTATTCTGGCAAATTTCTGTAGCGTTATGACACAAAGGCGGAAGAAGTATCGTTTATGTTACACGAATCCTATAAAATACTTAGTGCGTGACAGTGTATCTGCTTATAAATGAAGCTTGTTACAGTGTAGATGGATTCGTTCTGGCAATCAATCCTTAGAATTAAAATTGTAGTACCAATTTCGTGTTTAACGAATGTGAGACAATACGTATTCCAGTACACAATAGTGGGAAAACCTTAAAATGCAAATTTTCTGATGCCACATTCTAACATATTTCAAAGAAGTATCCTTTAAACGTTATTTTTTTTTATAAACAACCAATTGTGAAACACATAATAATGATGTTGCATGGCATACGTTACTTTGATGAGACACTTATGAGCTTGTTAACAAAGCTACACTTTCGTTGAATTTTTTGAAGTATC
>JAHWFP010110523.1:0-38999 GCA_023313725.1 Lithobius niger
ATCTCCAACAAGTCTGCCACCGGAAAACCCAAGTGTCATTGTACGCACCTCCCCGAATCAACCATCGACTTCAGCTTCAGCAATGCTTCATCGATCCAGGGCACATCAATCCCATGTGGTCAACGCCGACTTTCGTCCAGTTCCTCATCTTCCTCTTACGACTCACCAGTCAAGGATTCAACAAATATTCCCATGGATCTTTCGTCATCCACATCCCGCCATCAATCTAGTAAGCTTCCACCTCAGGAAATCCATCGCCTAATCGACAGAGCAATCAAGGATTTTTCTTACAAGGACAAACCAGTGAACCTGCCCCCCCTCCGTCCACACGACCCCTCTGTCCGACTGTACATAAGAAATAGGTCGCCTCTTCCGACAACAATTCTCACAAGCGCAAACGGCCTGCACCTTTGTCGCCACCAAAGAAAAATGACGCTCAACCTCATCTTCATTGGATTTACAACGCCTCCTCAACATAATCCACCCCGACAACGGCCTGGATACGGCATCGACCCTCGAAGCACGCCGCCACACTCCAGACCAGGTCAACTTTGAACGTCAACCGCTTGATCCTTACGAAGACTCCTTACAAAGCCAAGCTGTCGACGCGCCATTAAACCTCAATTCCCCCCTCCCCCCCCTTTACAAAACGATGACTCAACTGCCATCCCATTATACGACCTCCTCAAAGCAGTTGAAGCCATCATCCCTGAACACCGGATCCAACAAGAACAGAGGTCTATCGATTGGTTTTTGTTTCGGCCTTCGCGAAAGAAACATTAAAGAGAAAGCATATATTGGTCAATCTACAACACTGCTCACAACACTGCTGCGCACCAGCGGCTCCCTCCTGGGAAAAGGGGAACCTCTTGAATTGGACAAAGATCCCCCTCCACCTCGCCACGGCCGTGAAACCTGGGTTTTTCACTCCTCCGGTTACGGCGCTGCCAACCCAAGACTTCAGAACGGCGCTGTTCATTCCCAAACGCGCTGATGTCCCTACTGGTGTTCTGAAAGAAAACGATAGAATTTTACGACTAGGATTACGGGCTGCATCCCAGGCCGACGTCCTCGGAACTGCCATCAATGCCCTTTGCGAAAGATTAGCCCTTGAATCAAGCAAACGAAACATCAAGCATTTGCACTTTCTCATCTCTGAGCTTTTCAAAAAGATGTCCTTCGCCACATGTCACAGCTTCAACTGGTTCACCAAAGCACTACTAAACTCGACCCTCTTGCTTCGTGACATCGCCCTTGGCACCACTTTAAACCTTAACGCCTCGACCAAGCACATCCTGCGCAATTTACCCCTTCACGAGTCTGACACCCTGTTCAGAGACCTAATCCCTACCTTGGCACCCCATCTGGACATCTCCAAAAAGCCAAAGCCGCACCCCAAATGGGACCCAGACCAGCACTTTCGGAAACCATACCACTCTGGACCATCTCTACCACAGTCGCAAAATGCGCAACCTAAGACCCTGACCGACCCAACCCAGGGCAAGAAATCTCAATCCTCACGTAAGAACAACCAGCTCTTTCGAGGGCACAACCGTAATAACACCAACAAAAGCCACCGCAGTTCCACTCCGGACAACCGTAGCAAGTATTCCACCTCCTCCCACAGGGGCAAGTCTCGTCACCGCCAATGACAAGCTCACACAAGACCGGACGGCGGTCGCCTCAAAATGCACCGACCGACTTGGGAACAAATCACATCCGACATAACAATCCTTTCCATAGTCTCCCATGGCTTTCAACCCTCCTTCACGACAAGACCAACCCTCCAGGCAAAACCTCCGTGGAAGCTCGCAACACAACCCTCACAGGCCCTCACACTCGAAGTAACCAAACACCTCGAGAAAAACGCAATCCGCCTCTGCCCAGATCATTCAAAGCCTGGATTCTACAGCTCCATCTTTCTCGGACCGAAATAATCTGGCGGCGAAATAATGATTTTCAACCTCAAACCGCTGAACCAGTTCATGCTCAACGACCACTACGCCATCGGAAAACCCAAGCATCATTGTACTCGCCTCCCCGAATCAACTATCGACTTCGGCAATGCTTCATCAATCCACGGCCTCATCAATCCCTTGTTGTCGTAGAAGGCGACTAAAAGGGAACCCAAGATCACGGTCTGCTAGTGTGCCAATGGTCTGCATGGCGGAGGGTTTTTAGTCCGTCTTGAACACTAGCAACCTCAACACTACGGTTTGCGAGTGCGCCTACGGTGTGTATGGCGGGCAGGTTTAACACCCGTCGCAAGCACTAGTCGTAAAAGGGTGAAGGGACATCCGGACAAACCGGGCCCGGGGTGGCTGCTTAGAGGATGTTTGGTGGTTTGAATCCCCTTTTGGGTTTGATTCCAATTTGCCCGTTTTGGCCATTGGGCTTTTCATCCTCATCCCCCAGCATGTTGGCCGTGTGCTGCATCCTAGTAATCCGAGGTCAGATGTTACGTCCCGAACCCAATGCGGTGTTACCTCTGTCAACGCTTTGGTCATACCAGCGGTTCGTGTAAGGGTAAGCCAACCTGTGTTAGCTGTGCTCAGGCAGCCCATGAGGGCACTGATTGTGCTGCCCCGGAGCGCTGCGTCAACTGCGGTGGTCAGCACCAGGCCTCTTCACGGGACTGCCATGTTTATGTCGAGGAACGTCATGTTCAGGAATTGAAGGTAAAGGACGGGCTTTCCTACTCAGAAGCCCGGAAGAAAGCCAAACTATCGGCGCCGGCGCTAACACGTTCTTTTGCCCAGGCGTGCAGTGCGTCAATGCCTGGCCCAGTTAGTGAGTCTGCTGATTTGGCGGATTTGCGCGCTGAGCTCAGGTCTTTGACGAGGACGGTGGGCATGCTTGTTACTTTGTTGACCCAGCAACATCCATCTTTGCAGGGTCTTTTGGGTCCTTCAGACCCGGTTACTGCCGTGCCGTCGACATTTGCCCAGCCTGCAAATGCTTCTGCTCCTGTTACTGTTCCTGTTCCTGATGCTCTAACTGTTCCCAGGCAGGTTAAGGCTTCGGCTAAGCCTCCGCCTGCCCGGAGTGCGCCACAGAAGCCGTCAAAGAAGAAGGCTCCTGCTGGTAAAGCCTCAACACCACCTGTGAAGACGTCTCCACCGGGCGAGACGGTGAAACGGTCGTTGAACGGTCAGCTTGCTGAGGGGTCCATGGCATCCCCTCAACATTGTGATACTACTCTGCCCATGGAGCAGGAAGAGATTTCCTGTTCTAATTCTCCGGAACTTTTTCCTCCTTCCGAGGACAACTTTGTTCTGAACCTCACTCCATCTTTTGATTCAGGTGAGGATTCAGATGTTTTCGGATCGCCCAGAGGAGGAGTTGGGGATGATGATGTAGTCTTAACCCTGCCCTAATGCCTGCGCATACCATCGTTCAGTGGATCTGTCAAAGTTATCGGACCCATGCAGAAGAGCTGCGGCTGCTTTTGTCGCATTGGCGACCTCTGTGCTGCTGCCTTCAGGAAACTTGCTTTAAGTCGTCGGATAATCCGGTTGTTAGGGGTTACTCTGTCTACCGTCTGGATGCAGACCCTGTGCCACATGCACATGGTGGTGTTGCAGTGCTGGTTCAACACTCTCAGCCGCATGCCAGTGTGCCTCTGCACACTAGATTTCAGGCGGTAGCAGTTCGAGTTTCTTTCAGCTTTGATATTACTGTCTGTTCGGTTTATTTACCACCGGATGAGGTCTTTAGGGTTGGTGACCTGGAAGACCTGGTTCGCCAGCTTCCTGCCCCGTTCCTCTTGCTGGGCGACTTTAACAGCCACCATGTCCAGTGGGGAGGACCTAATGCTGACAACAAGATCCTTGAGGAGTGGATGCAGAGGGAGTCCGTTTGCATCCTGAACGATGGAGCCATGACACACTGTAACCTGGCCACGGGCAATTGGTCAGCGGTGGAATTAGCCTTTTGCTCGCTGGCCATCCCAGTTCACTTCACTTGGGCTGTCACTGCCGATCTGCATGGAAGCGATCACCTCCCCATTGTGTTGTCCACATCACAAGGGGGTTCTGTGGCTTCCAGGCCAGCCCGGTGGGCGCTTAAGCGTGCTGAATGGTCAGCCTTTGCTGAGGCTGCTGTGTTTCAGCGTGCGGTTGAGGACTTTTCTGATGTGGATGAACTTTCCACTCATTTCACTGATGTGGTCCTTGCTGCTGCTCATGCTACTATCCCGCGTACGTCCACATAGCCACGGCGGGTTCCTGTACCGTGGTGGACGCCTGTTTGCGGGCAGGCCATTCAGGCCCGCCGGCGAGCGTTGCGTGCATTCACGGTCAGCCCGACTACTGACAACTTTGTAGCGTTTAAGCGCTGTCGTGCCCGTGCTAGGTATGTCATCCGTGAGGCTAGACGTGCTTCGTGGGCAGCTTATGTTTCGTCGATCACGCGCTCCACGCCTTCTCAGCAGGTGTGGCGGAAGGTGCGCCAGATCTCGGGTAGGAGCGTGCCTTCTCCGGTATCACAGCTGAAGGTGGCGAATACCGTGATCTCTTCTGTGCCGGATATTGCCAATTGTCTTGCGTCTGCATTTGCGCGGGTCTCGAGTGATGACCATTATGATCCTGGTTTCCTCGGGATTAAGCGTAGAGAAGAGGCTCACTCTCTTGACTTTCGCTCCGATGGGCTGGAGGAGTACAATTTACCGTTTACCTGGCAGGAATTTGTTTCAGCTTTGTCCAAGTCGCATGACTCCGCCCCGGGGCCTGATGATGTTCACTATCAACTGTTGAAACATCTGCCTCTTGCCTCCCAGCAGTTCTTGCTGGTGATGTTCAACCGTGTGTGGGCAGAGGGCTCTATTCCAGCACCGTGGAGGACAGCAGTGGTCATCCCGATTGTAAAACCGGGCAAAGACCCTACTTCTCCTTCCAGTTATCGCCCAATCGCTCTGACTAGCTGTGTCTGTAAACTTAATGGAACGGATGGTCAGTGAGCGGTTGGTGTGGGTGTTGTGGAATCACGGGTATTCTTATCTGCGTCCCAGTGTGGCTTTCGACGGTTTCGGTCAACTATCGATCATCTAGTTGCCCTTGAATCAGATGTGAGGGAGGCTTTTCGCCTGCGTCATCATCTGGTTCAGGTTTTCTTTGACTTGGAGAAGGCTTATGATACGACCTGGCGTTATGGGATTCTCCGTAGTCTCTATGACTGTGGCTTGAGGGGACAGATGCCACTGTTGCTTTCCGCTTACCTCAGGCCGTTCTTTTCGCGTTCGTGTCGGGGCGACTCTTTCCCGCCCGTTTGTCTTGGAGAATGGTGTGCCTCAAGGAGGTGTTCTTAATGTCATCTTGTTTGCTATAGGGATCAACCCCATTGCTCAGCAAGCTGCTGTTCCCCAGTCATTGTTTGTCGATGACTTCGGCCTGCGCTTTCGGGCAGCTCGCATGCAGACCTGCGAGCGGCAGCTACAGCTAGCAATTAACAAAGTCCAGACCTGGGCGGTAAGTAATGGTTTCCAGTTTTCTCCGGACAAGACTGTGTGCGTCCACTTTTGCCGCCAACGAACACTGCACCCAGATCCTTGCCTGTACTTGGGACAGGCACACATTCCTGTTGTCCCACAGGCACGTTTCCTGGGTCTGGTGTTCCAGGTTATCTTGGCTTCCACACTTGCGTCAGCTTAAAGACAAGGCTTTGCGGGCGCTTAACATCTTGCGGGTCCTGTCGGGCACTTCATGGGGTGCCGATCGCACTGCCATGTTGCGCCTCTACCGAGCCCTTTTCCGCAGCAAACTTGATTATGCGTGTATGATCTATGATTCGGCTAGTGACTCGACTCTCCAGATGTTGGACACTGTGCATCACAGTGGCCTGCGTGTGGCGACTGGGGCATTTCGAACTTCTCCAGTGGTCAGCCTCTATACTGAGGCCTCGGAGCCACCTTTGGCCATTCGTCGGCGACAGCTTGCCATTCAGTATGCTGTGCGTTTGCGTGCTGTGCAATCCAGTCCTGCTTGGTCCATGGTTTTTGGGCCAGACTTGCGAGTCGGTAGACGCAGGGTGGGTAAGGGTGATTTCCGCGATAGGCTCCAGCAGTCCTGTCAGGAGATAGCCTTTGAAATGCCCTGCGTCTTGAGGCTTGGGAGTATGCCAGTTGCCCCTTGGCTTGCCCCAAGTGGCAGTTTCATTTTCGCTCTGGCGTCCTTCCCAAAGGGTTCCACTCTACCAGCAAGGTACTTACAGGAGTTCCGGCCGCTGAGTTCTCAGTACGCCGGTTATCAGCGCCTGTTTACTGATGGGTCGAAGTCAGACGTTGGCGTGGCGTGTGCTTGTGTGTGTAAGGGAGTAACGGTTACCCATCGCCTTCCATCAGGCTATTCTGTGTTTTCTGCAGAGCTTTTGGCCCTTTGGTTTGGCGGTGGAATGGATCCTTGACCTTCAGGGCACGCATTTCATTATCTTTAGTGATTCCATGAGTGCCCTGGAGTCCTTGGCGAATTACAATCCTCGGAACCCCTTGACACAACGTGTCCAAGCTTTGCTTTCCCGCTTGCCTGGCCAGCGGAAAACCGTGCTTTTCTGCTGGATCCCGGGTCATGTTGGGATAGCAGGGAATGAGCAAGCTGATTCTGCTGCGAAAGGGTCCCTTTCTGGCCCTCTCGGTAGGGATCTCAGCCTTGTTCCCTCGGACGCCTTTCCAACTCTGCATCTGAGGTTACACGCTTTTTGGCAAACCTTGTGGAATGGGCAGGTCGGTAATAAATTACGGGCCATTAAAGGTACTGTCGAGGAGTGGTACTGTCGAGTCGCCGTGAGGAGGTTGTGTTGGCCCGTTTGCGCATTGGTCACACCCGACTTACTCACTGTTTAGTTTTGCGGGGGGTTGACCCTCCTGAATGTTATTGGTGTCGACGGCCACTTACGGTCCGGCACTTACTTGTTGATTGTCGCCATCTTGATGGTGTTCGTCGTCGTTTCCATCTTCCGCATGACATTGCGCGTCATTGGGCGATAAGTCTGTCCTCCTGTCCGGTGTTTTTCAATTTTGGCAGGAGGTACAGATGTATGACAAGATTTAGATTAGGGGTTTGAATAACATCTCTGTAATGTGTGGTGCAGTGGTAACCCGGACCACTGCACTGTGACTGACGTTGGCGCTAACGACCAAGTTGTCGACGTGCCATTAAGCCTATGTGGTCAACGCCGACTTTCGTCCAGTTCCTCGTCTTCCTCTTACGACTCACCAGTCAAGGATTCAACAAATATTCCCATGGATCTTTCGTCATCCACATCCCGCCATCAACCTAGTAAGCTTCCACCTCAGGAAATCCATCGCCTAATGGACAGAGCAATCAAGGATTTTTCATGACCCCTCTGTCCGACAGTACATAAGAAATAGGTCGCCTCTTCCGACAACGATTCTCACAAGCGCAAACGGCCTGCACCTTTGTCCCCACCAAAGAAAAAACGACGCTCAACCTCATCTTCATTGGATTTACAACGCCTCCTCAACATAATCCACCCCGACAACGGCCTGGATACGGCATCGACCCTCGAAGCACACCGCCACACTCCACACCAGGTCAACTTTGTACGTCAACCGCTTGATCCTTACGAAGACTCCTTACAAAACGATGACTCAACTGCCATCCCATTATTCGACCTCCTCAAAGCAGTTGAAGCCATCATCCCTGATAACTACCTGTACAAACCTGAACCCGACACCGGATCCAACAAGAACAGAGGTCTATCGACTAGTTTTGGCCTTTGCGAAAGAAACAACAAAGAGAAAGCAAAGATTGGTCAATCAACAACACTGCTCACAACACTGCTGCGCACCGGCGGCTCCCTCCTGGGAAAAGGGGAACCTCTTGAATTGGAAACCCTGAATTCCACCCGTCTCTCACTCAAACCCAAACCGAAGAAGACGCCGATCTCCACGTCCCACTACACCCGGCCTTCATCCACTACTTTTTGCTTCATGTACCTCAAAGTATACGAATTCCAGACACTACCTTTCGGGCTAAATGCCACTCCCAGAATCTTCACTCTATTACTGAAACCCGTACTGAGCTACCTTCACCGCCACCAAGTCTCCGCAAATGCATTCCTCGACGATTGGCTACTCAACCCAAACCATCAACAACTCGTCCACAACATGAAATTCACCATAAATCTTCTCCACGACCTTGGATTCAGCATCAATGGGAAAAAATCGACTCATTCCCTCCCGGACCTTCACCTTCCTCGCAGTGGAATTCAACCTCGAAACAGGAACACCCTCAAACCAACCCTTCCCAATGTCAATCCAGTAGCAGTCGCCACTTGGCCAGTAGACCTTACAAAGCACTCGCCATTTCACAATTTTTTACTCGCCACATACCAAATACGTCTTGTATGATGAAAGGTTTCTCTAATTTATGCATTAACAAAAATGTGCAATTTTCTTAAACTCCAGTATTAATGCAGAAAATCCAGTTATATAGCCCTTATAAATCTGAGCATAACGCTGCAAACTGTTCGTCTCTAACTTATACGGTTCCAGAGATACCTCTTTTTCAGTGGCATGCTCTGTAGCCAGTCGCCGATTTGGCGAGTAAGGCTAAATTCCAAGTCGCTTACTGTTGGAATGGCGAGTGGCGACCGACGTTGGGAAGGGTTGCCTCAAACGAACGGAAAGTCGACCTCCTTACTCACGGCCGATCCTTCTCCCGATCGCATCACCACTCACTCACCTCCCTGAATTCACTCGTAGGAAAACTGGATTCCATGGCGAACCTTCCATCCTACGGCAGATGGATGACTCGTCCCTTTCACCACTTTCGCATAGACACCTGGGGCTCTCACCACACAACAACCAACTCCACCAAAACCACAGACTCGAATTTCCCATGGGAATGTTTGGATTGGTGGATGGACAAATCCAACCTAGCCAAGTCGGTCCCTCTACACGAACCACCTCCAGACCTCATTCTACTGACGGAAGCATCACTAACAGGATGGGGAGCCCACATTCAAGACCATGAGATTTCGGGAACCTGGCCCCCCGGCAAATCGGAACACATCAACATCCTCGAAATGGAAGCGATCTTCAACGCCCTACACCACTTTCGTCACCTAGTTTCAAACAAAGTTGTACAAGTCAAAGCCGACAACACGACAGCCATAGCGTACATCCGCAAAGATAGAACACGCTCACGCACCTTACATCACATCACCTCGAACATCTTCAAACTTTGTCTAGAAACCAACACGACAATGCAACCTCTCCACATTCCAGGCAACCGGAATGTGATAGTGGATGCCCTTTCCCGCACCAAGCCACCTTCAGGAGAATGGGCTCTCAAGACATTAATCTGCGAATATCTCTTCAACATCTGGGGGAAACCCATGATCGAGCTCTTCGCCACGAGGCACAATGCCAAACTTCCCCAATTCGTGAGCCCAATTCCAGATGATCGGGCTTGTGCAGTAGATGCTCTGACCTTTCATTGGGACAACCTGTACGCCTACCTGTTCCCTCCATTCAAGCTTCTCCCAACCGTACTAACGAAGATCGAACAAATCCAGGGACTGTTTCTTCTCACTGCACCGAACTGGCCGGCAGCCCCCTGGTTCCTCGCCTACTCAACCTTCTCATAGACAAACCAAGAGAACTACCAAATCTTCCGGACTTCTTGTCTCAACAGAAGGGAACCAAGCTCCACCCGAACTCCAACATCTTACGTCTGCACAGGTGGCTACTATCATCCAACTCATCAAGGAGGATGGAATTTTTGAAGAACAAGCCACTCGCATCGCCAGCAAGGCCCTACGGGACTCCACCAACAGACTGTACAACAGCCATTGGCAACGATGGTTTCATTGGTGTAAGCGAAAAAAGGTTAATCCAATCAGTTCCCCTATTCAAGACCTCCTAGTCTTCTTCACCGATCTCTTCAAGGACAAATTAAAAGGCTAAACCATTCTTGTCTACCACTCCGCCTTAAACACTGTCAAGGACGCCGGAAACAGACACCTCCTCGAAGATTACCGCATCTCGTCCCTCTTAAAATCCTTCGAAATTGAGAGACCATCAATCCATCATGACTTCCCTAAATGGGATCTACGTCTGGTCCTGGACTCTCTGACCAAAGACCCACACGAACCCATCCAAACCTGTCACATCAACCACCTCACAAGAAAGACAGTATTCTTCACTTCTCTGGCAGCAAGTCTCCGCAGCAGCGAAATGCAAGCACTATCGAACGACCCCACTCTCTGCTTCTTTTTCGACAATTGCAAATTCATCCATCTGAGGCCCCGTCCCGACTTTCGAGCCAAAACTCAAAAACCATGTGAATCGTCCAAACCCATTATCATCCCGGCCCTCACAAACATCTACGATGAAGAACCTGAACGAACTCTACGCCCCGTCCGTGCATTACGATACTACATTAAACGTACAAGCAACCCCGAATGCCGAAGAGGACGCACTCAACTCTTCTTCCCTACACCAAAGGAACGAATGTAATATCTGCTGCAATGATCGCCAATTGGATCAAAACTGTTATCAACAGGGCATACGACGATGCGAACATCAGCTGCACTGACAACAACATCAAGGCAACAGCACACAAACTCGGTGCACTTTAAACTTCATGGGCCTTTCACAATCAAGTCTCCATCGCTGAAATTCTTCAAGCCACATAATGGAGAAGCCAGAATGTCTTCACAAGTCATTATCTCAGAGACATGTCAAGACAAGAAGATGGGCTATAAATGGGATCAATTGTAACAGCCAGATGCATAGTCCAACCACCTTAAGCACTAACACAGAAACTGAGATCTCCCGAAGACAGAAGCAAGACCTTCCCCAGATCAAGACCTCCCGAAGACGGAAGCAAGACCCCACAAAAACGGCCCTTTTCAGGGCCACCACATCCTACGAAAGAGATCCAAATACCTGTTTCTGTTATTATCAATAAAGTGCGAAGTTTGTAAAACTTTTTGGGGGAGCCAGTCCACAACCCGGGGTAACTCGCCATGATGGTGCCCGCCACCTATATTGACGTGGTCTAACTGTAAATGCAATTAAATTTACAGGTAGTAGAAATTTTCTGCCGACGACTAGAAACCTAAATTTTGGAGGGGTTAAAATTGGTTTCTAGCGTCTTAAAAAAATGTATACTACCTGTAAATACCCACCCGGCCTCCCCTCTTGAGCCACCGTCATGGGGTTGGCGCTAATGACCAAGCTGTCGACGCGCTATTAAACCTCAATCCCCCCCAATCATGGTTGACATATCGAGAGGAAAAGAGAAGGCTGCCGGGGACAAGCTGTCTGCTTTTATAGGAGGGTTGCGCACTGGCCGTATCTAGAGAGCAAAAAACCTCAAGTCATAAAGATCACTAAGGAACTGAATGCAATTAAATATACAGGTAGTATACATTTTCATAAGACGATAGAAACCAATTTTAACCCCTCCAAAATTTAGGTTTTTACTACTTTTGATTAAACTATGTGTATAGGTTTTTCAGCTAAATAGCGAAATTAAGTCAGTTTTAAGCAAAATGCAAGAAAACAGTACATATTATTGAGATGCTGAATGTTAGAATTTTCTATGGCTATAAAATAGGAGACCACATTGTTGGTTTACATTTTGGTTTTGCACTCCAAAGACTTTTTTTGCACCCCAGCAACCGATTTGGGGTGCAAATTTGCACCTGGATCAAAATTTGGAAATTCAACCCCTGGTGTTTTCTACGACGTGTGGGCCTGAGTTTGGGGAAGATTCCTAAAAATTAACAACAAAAGACTCTTCGGGTGGACTATCCAGACGATTTGGGTGCGGATGGTGAGAAAATGGTGGACTGCCAAAACGTGAGTAAGCCAATCGTGGATAAGAAACATGGCGACGCCGTGAAGCCGATAGTGGCTCAGACATCAATTGAGCCGGCAAAATGTAGTAGATACGATTGTCGGTTGTCTCAACAGAAGGGAACCAAGCTCCACCCGAACTCCAACATCTTACGTCTGCACAGGTGGCTACTATCATCCAACTCATCAAGGATGATGGAATTTTTGAAGCACAAGCCACTCGCATCGCCAGCATGGCCCTACGGGACTCCGCCAACAGACTGTACAACAGCCATTGGCAACGATGGTTTCATTGGTGTAAGCGAAAAAAAGGTTAATCCAATCAGTTCCCCTATTCAAGACCTCCTAGTGGGGAAATGTAGTAGATACGATGAATGCGCTGCCCGGGTTGTTGGGGCGTGAAATACAGTTGGCATTATCAAAAGCAGTGGAGTTGCCGTGCCGTAGAGAAATGATTAATAATGTGAATGCCTGGGGTGATGATGGTTTTTTTAATAGAGGTTTGGAGGATTCTGTGTTGGATTTGGGTGAAATGGAGTTGCTTGGCGAAACCCATAATGGTTGTGCAGTGGCCGGTAGGGTGTTAGTTGATGACACAGTGGAAAAATCGTTATGGCTGGAGGCGGTTAAGGCGAAATCCCCGGTTTGGAAGATGGACAAACCAGTGTTATCATGGTGGAACAGAAATAAGAATGTAAAATTGGCACCTTGTGAACGAGCCTCTTATTTCCGATAGATACATGATTGAAGACATAGTGCAAAGGGAATTTGTGCCATCGCGCACGCCATTACTACCGTGCCTGCGCGATAAGCACCTGCTGCTGTCAACCATTGATGGCGCCTTGTCAGTAGAAGCCGAGATGTTTGGAGTGTTGCTCCCGTTGCTTCTAGCATTCGAGTTACGAGGTATGAAGCCTGTTGATTATTCCAGTGTATGGCAAGCCCAAATTTCACAAACTATTGTAGATGCAGCGATGCTGCAGATTCGGGCGTTACTGGCTATGAACGGGGTGAGACAAGACCACCTGCAGTATGCATTTGCAGAGGATATCCGGCTGGAATTGGTAGCGTGCCCGCCGACATTGAGTGAGTTGTTCGGGGATCTGTTACCGGACTTAATAAAACGAGCGCAGTCAGAAACAGCGGCGACGATGCAAGTGACTACGCAACCGATGTGAGGCCTGCCGAATACCCACTGGGGTGGTGCGTTTCGACTGGGTCGAGGGTGGAGAGCGAGGACCCGGCAAGGAGACAGGCAGTAGAGCGTCACGAGTGGGGGGAGCTACACCTGGCAGTGCGGGAGCTGGTGAAAATTTGTATGTTTTCAGTTACGATTATGATTTGTTGGAGCGCAGAGCTCGGCGAGCGTCGTGGAGACGCAAAAGAGTGGTTCGGGTGCGGGGGCACCGAAAACATTGTTGGCATAGCGGCGAACAAGGGTTCGTCCGAGAAAAACTTAATCAACTCGAGTCGAGTTGGGGCAGGCCAAGTGGGTCGGCCCCTAGACGTTGGGTTATCAGATCGGCAAGTGAAATTCTTCGGTTGGACATTGCAACAGGGACAATGAAGGTGTGCTCGTACAAGTGACAACGGTGGGAACGTTGGTGTTTGCAAAAGGATTGATCCGTAGACGTGTGCATGAACTTTTTGCGGAGCTGTTCCAGAGTGGTTTGCAGTATAGGAGTATCGTGGTGTTCCTTGCAGCGATTGCAAAGTTTCAAGTGCCTAGTGAAATCGGTACGGTGGCGCAACATCCCCTGATGAAACGTTTTGTTCGTGGATTGTTCTGGAAGAAATCACTGCCCGTGGCGATTTGGGACCTCACTGTCGCAGCTAGGTACCTAACAACATTATACCCCCCCCCCCCCTTGCTCCAGTTGACTACAAGGTGGTGATGCTGCTGGCGGTTTGTGCCGGTAACAGAGCTAGTGAGCTGGCACCATTAAACTTAAACTGGTGCGATTTTGGACAGACGAGGCCGTCTTCATCGGGCGCGACCACAAAACCTCGAGGAGCGGGGGGAGCCTTTCTTAGTGCTCCACCTGAAGCGTAATATTGATAAGACACTGGATGCCATCCGGTATGTGGCGTTATTCATACGTCTCACGGCTCCGTTGTAGGACCAGTAGGCGCTTGTTTCGGGATGCAGACCTCTAGGCTCCTTCTGTCGTACGTTAGGCCGCACTAACCGATGGCTCTGTGAGGTGCTGCAGGAGGCAGGTATAGAGACTGCTCAATTCTGGGCACACTCGGTGCGCGTTGCGGTGACGTCGGCGGCAGCATCCTGTTGCACCTTTGCGTTCCAGATCATGGCGCTTGCTAATTGGTCATCTACAGCCGTATTCGCTACCCATTACAAGAGGGAGATCCTACCAAGTCTAGCTAGGACCCTGCTGCAGCGACTACAGTACCGGAATCCGATTCAATAAATTGGTAAGGCTGGCAGCGCCTCGTCCACTTAATCTATCCCATTCTGTAACACAGTGAGGAGGATTCTCCCGTAGAACTTGGTCTCGTAAGGAGAATTTAAGTTCTCCAAGTCGAATCCGACAAAACTGTTACAGTTGTTTTCCCTAGTAATATTAAAGTTCCCTTTTATAGTAGTAAAGATTAGGGCCACCAGGAGGGGGGCACTTTTCCCCAGGCCTATAATCCAAAACTTAAAAACTTACATCCGTATTAAGGGATAAGGAAAAGGCGTCGTGTGCGATTGACTTAAACAACAAAACACGCAGGAATCGTGAATGTTTTCGAATGAAAAAAAGGTTTCTTAACCTTCTTCAGAGATTGCAGTATGTTCTGGGGTTAAAATAACTCCGATCCTGTAGATTTACCACTGCTGCTGTCTTCAGAGTCGCTGTAAACAGTAGGATCAATGAAATTTTGTCGTACTGTGCGATTCGGTCGTGTTAGTCGATCGGCTATGTTTGTTACTTGGTTCGCTATTGCTATAGCAAGGTCACTTGGTTTCTCTTGCAGAGGTCTACTGCGTAGAAAGAGCACCAGCCATTGGTTCAAACGATTGTTACAGGCGTTCTGATTGGTCTTATCACTTAGTTCATTTATGCTGATGACAGGCCATGTAACGACGCTTCGGAAAATGGACTTAACCCAGTTTTGGAAAAATGTCGCATGGTTCGCTTGGGTGACGATCCAATTGTTCCTCCCTGTTCACCAAATGCTTCTTTTCTGCAGTGGGTGACTATGCTGCTGGTCTGAACTTCATTCCTCAAATCGACCATATGCTGCTTCACCCTCGTGTGAGCCTTTCGTTATAAGGGTGAAGCTGCACATTTTTATTATGTTTGTTTGTTTTTGTGTGTTTTCCATGGACTTAATGCATCCCTGTCAATCCCCACTGTCTTCTAACCTTCCCACCCAACTATAGTGGGGACTGATCGATGCATTTTGGATTGTACTACACTTGCAAGTGAAGGTTGGTATGAAGAGGAAGGAGATTCCAACCAACCATCTTTTTGGAAATCTAAACTTAATTGCGACATCATTTTTTTTGTCTTTTGGTTATGATTATAATAAGTGTATCACAATAAGTAAAAGGACACGGAAGGGCCACAGAGTAGCCACTTACTTCAGGCCAAACTTAAGTTTGAAAAGAGTAAAACCCGCCGTAGGCTGAAGTCTACAAAATAAAACACCACAAACCATAGGCAAGAAAAATTATCTATGCCTTAGTCCACTAAATTAACTACTTTGGTCATATTAAGTTAGAGATGGATGATTTTTTTGGGGGAGTGGGGGTGGAGTGTGCCTAGACATTGAAAAAAACGTTTGTATGAAAACTATAAGGAGCTAGCCAATGAGTGCCTTCGTAAAATCTTTCAACCATTCTTAAAGCAAGTGAAGCAGTCTTTTAACATCTTGCGTGCGTGTGCTGTGATCTACAACATTTGGAAATTCTATACTTCTTCATTAGTTGATGTATTTGCGTGAATGCTGTAGCACTTCGAAGTAGTTGTTGTAAAACTTCTGTATTCTCAGAATGGTAGTGCCAGATCCAGAGTCTGATGAGACGGCAAACTTGTAAAATATTTTGATGTTGCTTCTAACAAGCTACAAGCAGTGAAAGAAACAATGATCTACAGGGATGCTGCGTGAAAAAATGTGAAAAATACGAATGTTGGTGTGAAAAAAAGACAAACCACATAAATGAATTAAAAACAAATTGTCCGTCCTAATTTTGGGCCCGGAATTGCACAAAAAAGTGGGTTGGTTTACAGGCGAAGTCGCATTGAATTCTCTTTCGCTCTCTTGAGTGAAATTAGCGATATCACAATGTTCACTAGAAAAGAACAATTTTTTATTTAAGAATCGTAAAACTGGTATGATATGTGAACACAAAGTAATAATGATACAAAAATGAAAAGCGGGTATGTGAAAAAAGCCGTTACTCCCGGCAGCACCCCTGACCTAGTAAATCTTGGTGTCATGATGCTGTTTTTTCGATGTCGATTTTTGCACATCGATGCATTTCGACGTTTGTTGATGTTGAATAAAGTGAATGCCTACAAAAAGACATTCTGTAGAAAACTAGGCACTGATAAAAGAAAAAAAAATTAGTGACGACGTTACCAAATTGTAAGCCTACTATTGGCAAAACAGGGGAAAGGGAAAAAAGTTTAAAATGCTTGAAATTATCTACAAGTTAGCTCCCAAGAAGACCGGTGGCTTTTCCACTTTTACGACCGGTATTTTACCTCTGTAATCAGTGGGCAGGGTACATTATAACTGCACTCATCAAAACGGTATTTTGCCCTGGGGTGGGGTGGG
Organism: Lithobius niger; assembly: GCA_023313725.1. Lineage (NCBI taxonomy): Eukaryota > Metazoa > Arthropoda > Chilopoda > Lithobiomorpha > Lithobiidae > Lithobius > Lithobius niger. Next base: position 16,613 of record JAHWFP010110523.1, read on the forward strand.
GGTTATTCTCAGTGTTGGATGTATTAGTGTCATGTTTACTTACCACTCTTGATGAAAATGATGTCTTCATACCTCACCAACGAACTACAACCAGTTTGCCATGGATTACTCCTAAAGAAAACCTACGCAAAGAATAGCGTCGCACACTGAATGTAAACCCAAAACGAATGTTTCATCTAAGAAAAGATCGAGCTTGTATAGGCTTGCTGAGTCTGAGCCAAATAAAGAGCAGCTATGTTGGCTTCCCTGTAAAATCAACCCCTAATGACGGCATCTCGTCGATCCTCTTAGAGGTTTTCTACTATCAACACCTATCATTGTGCTACATTGCCAGCACATTCTATCTTCAATCTGGCGCTGCAACAGCGTGCCTCTAATGTGAGTTACAGCAGATAAAACAGGCATCTGTTAAAAAGTTTCGTTGTCCCAAACAACTAAAAATTCTAGGTTACTAGTGTGGCAAGTGTGGATTTTGCAATATTTTGAAGCAAAATTTGGTTTCTGTGGACTAAAACGAAAGACAATGCGATGTATCTCCTCCCCCCCCCCCCCCCCCCCCCCTCTTCCTCCACCCCTGCAACATTAATAGGTTTGGTGAAATATTACAAAAATAAAATAAACACGGCAAAGGAAACTAAACACGTTTCGAGTGTTGATCTGTGTTTGTGGCGACTAAAGTGAGCTTGAGCGAAGCATCGTGTGTTGGGAACCAATTTGAATTTAAATTAAAGATCATTCGCGGTTAGATTTTCCAGCACTGTTTACTATGTTGTTTTTTCTTGAGTTTTTAATAATTTTATGATTTAGTACCATAACTTGTGTATTATTTTGGTTGGATTTTACACATAAATGATAAGTCAAGTTTCAGTAAACAAAGATAGAGTTCTTTATGATGAAAGAATACAACATTTTGTCAGACATTATGCCTATGTCTAATTTGATTTACACTCATCTTCACCAAGTCTAATATCTAATATCTTGAACTTAGTGAAGATGAGTGTAAATCTAATTAAGACATAATGTCTCAGAAAATGTCAAGTTTCTAAGTTCAGGATTCTCTTATTGCATTAGTCTGTGAGTCTTTGCAAATAAAATGTTTTAGCATGATTAATATTATAAATCTTTTGTTGCTGGCCGAGCGAGCGAAATCAAATATTCTACTGTATTTGAATTTTGTCCGACTGTTTGGGACATGCTAACTTCAGTTTTATTATAATTTGTTTAAAATATTCTGTTCTGCCTGACAGCTTCTATACAGGCTAGTTAATAGTTTCTTTCATTTTTTTTTTACAGTCACCCAAAAAAGTTGGAGATGACATTGCTAAAGCCACAGCCGACTGGAAAGGATTGAAGATTACTGTCAGGTTGACAATACAGAATCGTCAGGCGGCAATTGATGTTGTTCCTAGTGCAGCATCGCTTATTATCAAAGCCCTGAAAGAACCTCCCAGGGACAGAAAGAAGCAGAAAAATAGTACGTTGGTGCTACAAAGTTTGATGTGCCTTTATTTTTAACCATTTAACCCTTTAAGGAGGTCGTTAAAAAAAAATTGTCTTCGTCCATGGAGTGAGTTTTTAATTCGCCGTGTCAAGCGTCGAATTTCTGTGATTGTGCTTTGCTGAAGGTCAAATCGAGTCAGCCAAATCTCTTCAAGACCTAGACACGTTTTTTTGAGTTATGATCCGATCAAAAATCATAGTGAAAGTAGCGCGCGTTGTAGGTTAGAAAGTCAAATCGCTGCGCTTTTTACAGATTTTAACAAATTTGGTTATCGGCCGAGCTATCCTTTGAGGTCCTTCATCCCAAAACTTCCAGCTTTTTAACTTGACCTGCTTCGCCTGTCGGGTTATGACAACTGTAATGCGCTCGAGTCACTTGCTGCGAACGAACCAATCGGCTCTCACGATCAGTGCTGCATGGTAGATCTCTTGAAAAGTTGAACTGAACTTTTTTGTCAGACAAAAGTAATTTCACATAAATTTTAACAACCAAAAAAATCTCTTACCGTAGTAAAAGATAATACTGAATTGACTAAATCGAAGATACACGTTCCAAAATATTTAATTCAATCAGAATTGTTCCGTTGTAAAAAGCAGACCCTGCTACTTAGCACTCTACTGCTGCTTAAAGTGGAACTATGGCCGATTCTGCAAAATCTGGTAACATCTAGCATTTGCTTGCACCAAGCAAAGGAATTCGCACCGCCATTTCTTTTAACAAAACAAACTAGCCACGACCGCTTTAATTATTGTGTGAAAATTTGTCATGTCCTCGTGCACCTTGGTACAAGCTGTAAGGTTTACAATATCACTGCCGCTAGATGGCGCCACTGTATTTTCGTACAATTTTCAATCTGTGTTAGTGATTAAGGTTAGTTGCTGCTGTAGGTTAGGTTAGCTGAATGACCGAAACTAATTTAATTGCTGGGGTCGATTTAGGAGTTGAATGAAGTCGAATTTAACGAGTTTGAGCAGATTTTAATGCATAAATATGGGTTGCATGGGGATATATGTATCGATGTCAGGTTCCCGTGGTGTAGGTTAGAAACCAACCATTTTCGATGGCATTTGGACACCCGGAAGGGTTAGCAAAATACTGAATAACAAGATTAGGAAACTACTGGGGGATGCAATTAAACAATGGCGTGCCAATTTTTTTTTTTGCTCCTCTAAAAAGGCTATGTATCCTCCATACTGTTAATAGAGGGAAAATGACACTTAATAATTTTCCCAACCCTTATAATGTTGATAGTGCTACTATAAAGGTGCTGTCTGGGATCGTCGGTGGTTATGCGTGCGCCTTGTGTGTAGACTGTTTTGTTTGTCCACGCCTTAATATTTAACTAAATATTTTGGTTTGTTAGAATTAATCTTAGTGCATTTCTTTTTCAATTTCTTGTACCTACGTTGCTATCGATATCCATGTTCATTTGTTATGTATGAAGTGATTTTAAGTAAATAGAAAAATAATTACTAGCTGAACTTGTGTAAATCGAGTTGACAACCTCAACTACAGTAGACTCGATATAACAACCTCAACTACAGTAGACTCGATATAACGAACCTCTAAATTAGGAACTTGTACTATAAAGACATTTTAACAAAATTTGGGTTGCCACCTTTGGTCGTATAGTGAAAACACCTCTATAGTATACAGAGTGATCCCAACTAAAGTGTTGTGACCGGTTTCACACAGACCTGGAAAGTCGGGGGAAAACGGGGATATGAAATGTGGTCAGGTAAAGTCGTGGGAAATTGGTGAAAAGTCTGTGATAGTCGGGGATATTCAATTTTAGAAAGAACTGTCTTTTGTTAGAACCTTTTTTTATCATTTGATCTTGTAAGTTCCAGTCACTTTTCTACTACCTTCTTTACCCACTTTTTATTTAAAAAAAAAAAAAATGAGAAAAATTTGCAGCTGTCATCCAGGCCTGCAGAGTGAGCAGTTGGCTATGTGTAATTAAAAAAAAACAAAAAACAGTGCAAGTGTTTTGGTCAGGGATATTTGAAAAAATAAGTCGGGGGAAATCCGGGACATTAATTTTCAGATACGAGTATGATACCCTGTATGAACCAATATCCTGTGAATGGCTAATGAGAGAATAATAAGATAGAAATGAAGTGATGGGGGATGTTTTGACAAGAGAAATACCCTTCAGTTGATATTTTCAAGGTCATCCTCGTCCTGTCTTCCAAACTAGATACGATGTGGCAAAAATGTAAATTAGAAAGTTGGATGCAAGCAGACAATATGACCAACCAAGAAAACGGATTCAAAATCAGATAATAATAAAATAGATGTTTAAACGCTCACTCTGAACATGCTGGCTTCACTGTAGTGACGCCAACTGCAGAGAAGATGGCTTCACTACAGTGCAGCTAGCATGTTCAGAGTGAGCTTTTAACCATCGTAACTATTTTATTTATCATCCGATTTTGAATCTCTGTTTGGTAATATTGTCTACTTGCGTCAAACTTTCTAATTTACGTTTTGCCGTATCGTATCTTGTTGGAAAATAGGACGAGGATGACCTTGATGTTATCAACTCAAGGTCATTCCTTTTTTTCTCGTGAAAACGTCCCACCCCCATCAAACCCTTCATTTCATTTCTATCATAATTATTCTCTCATTAGCCATTCACAGACTATCAGCTCGTTACACTTTAGTTGGATCACTCTGTATAATAAAGAACCTCTGTATAAGGACAGGCTCCATATAAAAGAACCCTTTCTTAGTGCTGTATAGGTCTTTTCTCATACTAAATATCATGCTTGTAGGTAAGGGTCGACCGATGGCAAAATTTTGCCGATTGACCGATGCCGATTTTACGCCGATTTTTAAATCTTATTAATTAGCCGATGCCGATTTTGTGCCGATTTATTAACCTTCCTGACTGGCCGATGCCGATATTTTCCCGATTTCATGACTCAACCAATTGGCCGATGCCGATATTTTCTTTAAACAGAAACTTAACAAATTTTCGTATTTTATTTATTAATTAAATAGGAACCAGTTATAGCATTACAATCATCTCTACAAACAGCTGCTCCAGAATAACTTACACATTGAGGGCTTACTTAACGATGCTAGAACAAAATTTTGCAAAAAAAACCTTTTTTTTCTTTCAATTTTAATTTTCTTTTAAGGCTCAAAGAAATTAATATAAAAATAAATAAATAAATAAATTATGGCATAAAGCTAACAACATACATTTGATTTGTTGGAAGTTAACACATGTCACGGAAGCACGTGTATACGCGTAGACGCTCAAAAAGAACGAACGAAAAATAAATTTTCCTAAATATTTTTTGTAGGGGTAAAATAAATGTATTATTAAAGATTGAAATAGTCAGCATTTCAGTTTTTTAATGCATTTGTTTGTTTTTGAATGAGCTAAATATATGCCAAAGCCCCATAACGCTCCAGCAAGTGGCTGTCGGAAAGGCAGGAAAACGATATTTAAACAACAGCCTATCTACGATCTGAGGCTGTGAATAACTTCACAAATTCGATATTTACTGAGGAACACTTACCATCTAAAGTGCAAAGGTCACGTTTGTGGCTTTAATTCCACAGATCGTCAGCACCGGATGTACATTTTTGCCTCTAAACGTTGCGTTTTGGCTACCGCTGGCCTACCGCTGGTTGGCAAACATTTTCGTTTGAAATTAAATCATTAATGGTTACGTTAAAAGATAAATACAATAGTATAGGGATTAACATTGCAATTAAAACGTTAAACTATGTTTTGGCTACTGAGGATTTTGTTGTTTGTACCGTTGTTTGGACCGTGAATTACACAATCCCATGCAACCAGTCGCGCAAATTAGGCCTATTTCACGGAAGCGATCGCCGCTTGTTGTTGACCGCACGCATACGCAATTCGGTTTGTTTCAAATACTAAATAACAACAATCGGTATTCCATCGGCAGACAGATCGTTTGGCCAGGCGATGCTGATGTTTTTTTTCTTCGTATTTGTTGCGGCCGATGTAAATGCCGATTTATAGGAGGCAATACATCGGCAAGCCGATTGCTCGCCGATGCCTTAAAATTCATGCCATCGGCGCCGATGACGATGCCGATGCCGATTAATCGGTCGACCCTTACTTGTAGGGAACTACCGTAACTTATTGTTGCGACCAAGAAATCGATCTAGGCTATTTACCAGATGACCAAAAAGGCAAACCTGAACCGCAACCTAAAATGGAAACTTTTTTCCATCGAACACTGTAAAACTACAGTTTATGCCCACCGTCTTCGCAGTACAATCAGAAAGCAAGTATGGTTTGATTTGATAGGTTTTTGCGCTCCGTACAAGGAACTTGGTAACCACTGACAGTTTGCTGTAAAGGAACCTTCTGTATTAAGAAAGCTTCTCTATATAAAGAACCATTTTTTGATGCACTATATGTTATAAAGAGTGCCTACTATATTGCTTTAAAGAGCAATTGTAAATATTTGGTTGTAGATTGACCAAATGTAAAAAAGTCATTTTAAACTTTAATTATGACAAACTATACATTTGCTATTAATCTTGGACATGAGAATAAAATGTGTGTTCAATTGGCATAGCCACTTCTGGAAAGAAGTGATTGTGTCTCTACTCCATTCAAGCAGTCCTAGAATGACAACTATGTTGATAGTAGGCTGTAATCATTGATTGGTCATTTATAAATTATTAAAGTGATATTGGCGTTGTTGACAAACAAAAGTCAATATTATTATTATTTATTCTACTCCCTACAACGAGGTACATATAGGGTTTGGGAGAGACAAAAATAAACAACAAAATTATCAAAACAAAAGCAATACAATCAAGGTGGACCTCTGTCCAAGTCATTACCATGATGCCCTGTATATGGTCATGGGCCCTTTGCCTCAACAGCCGTTAAGTCATGGGGGTTACGAATCTCGCACCATCGTCCCAGGTGCATTAGCCCCTCAGCAACAACTACACCAAGACCTTGTTCCGGTCTCCCCCCCCCCCCCCCCTGCAAGCAACAATAGGGGCACAGCGTACATTACTCCACAGCGTAGTCTGTTGTAAAAGCATGTCAAGTTCCAGAATTAGGAGTTTAGCGTCTCTGCAAGCTTGATGGTTGTGAGTATACGGAGACATCAGTTGAGCTCTTTTTTTATGGCCCCGTGATATACCAATGACAGTTCGTTCATTGTCGCCCTAGAATAGCTGTAGCAGGTTGTAAGACCGTACAGCGCCATAGCTCTAGTCCTCAGCAGATGCATTTTCACTTCATAAGGAGAGGAGGCAAAGGTGTGCACGATGACATTGCTCTTCCTTCTTGCACACCTCTGACTGGATTTTTCGCACATGTAAATCATCCAACAGATCTCCACTCAGTTCTGCACCCAGATACGTTAAGTTGGATTGTTAAACATGAAAATTGCCTTTGAATACAGATTGAGATTAAAAGCTCAGTGTAAAGGAAATTATTATTGATAGGAAAGAAATAATTACTTTTCAAATATTCTTCTTCTAAGGCCGGGAAAAAAAATAAGTTTGGTTCTCGGTCATTTCGAAGGTCAAAAAAGGACCAGGCCACCCGGCTTTTTATTTTATTATTTATTTTCAAAATGTTACGAAAATGCTCAACATTTTTCTTTAATCTTTCAAGCAGTATGAACGTATAAGTTATACACACCCAAAAAAATCATCCCAAACACAGTAACGACGTATGTATACGTAGAAGTTTGAAGGTAAACTATGGGTCGAAAAACGAAATTTTCCACCAAAATATCGAAATGCGAAACGCTGAAATTCCTGACATGTTGTGCATCGATTTCTGTAAAAAAAAAACATACTTACCAATGTCTACAATTTTATTAAAATCACTTTAGTTGAGTGTAGACTCACTAAAAACTACAAAAATGTCTTTCTCATTCTTTTTTCCTAAGTTAAAAAGCAGAAAATTGGTCATTTTTGATCAGCGGTAGCGGTCGAATCATTTGACTGGGCGCTGCCATCTTGTATTAGTTGGAAAGCTGGAATTCCACTCAATCTAGGCCTGTCAACATATTTTCTCGATGGCCATTTGGCAGTGGCCAATCAGGCGATTTGTAGTAGGCCGTTTCTGGCCGTTTCGAGCTAACTTTCCAAAGCATTTGAAAATCGCGTTCCGTTATTGGCTGGTTGGCACCACATGACCGATTTTGCGTGCTCTCATTGGCTGATGCACGATATCAACATGGACGCCGCCGATCGCTTCGGATTTCACGTGAGCGCTTGACGACAAGATTAGTTCCACACCAGGTTGGGAAACGCGCTGCCTTCTCTACGGCCGTTTGTGTGCCACTTTTTGTTCCTGCCACACGAGCGCGCGGCGTTCGCTGGATGGGCCACTCCGCGCGAGTAAACACATGCAGTAACGTGGGAATCGTACTTCTTTCGGAGCATGGCGAGCGTAAAATGCGTTTTAAAACAAAAATATTTGTATATTATAACAATAAGCAAACGACGACTAAATAAATAATAAAAAACCAACAAAAAAATAAACAAGTAACTAATACCGGCCTTGAATGATTAGAAGGAGTTGCATTGTAATTGTCAATGTGTAACGCCAGATTTTTTTTTTTGTGTAATTACCGCGAGCTCGTAATAATAATAAACACTTCATGGAACGCGGGTCTATTTATGCACTCCTCCATGCGTTCAACAATCAGGAAATTTAAGAAATTGTTATACTGGGAATAACATTGACAGGTGTGCTATTCTTGGCTAAAGAGAGGGGTACGAAAAATATACAGTACATGTATTTTATTCAAATGTATCATGGAGGCTTCTTTTCATATTTTTTAAAATAAAAATTTGATTCAGCTAAGCAAACAAATTGTCATAATAGCGTATGATTGACCAATAGATATTTGTTTTTTATCTGAACAAATATTATGAGACCATAAAGTCAAAACATAACTTCCACTAAATTAGTGGGGCTTTTCTACGGCAAAGAAACTCCTTATTCACTACTGATACACACATTGAGACACGTGCTACCCCGACCCCCCCCGTGCGGTTTGGGGTTTGATTTGTTCATTGCAATGCTCATGCGCTTAATCTTGTAATGACCGATTCAACTGAATGCAGCAGGGAGAGTGGTGAAGGGTGCCTGTAAATTTATGAAAATAATTCGGTGGCCAATTTTTTTTTTAATTTGGTGGGCCAAAATGTGATGAGGTCGGTCATAAGAATTGACCCAGTCCGGGCCTGACGGTCATTTAAAGCTGGGCAAAAGTAGCCAAGTCGTTTTAGAAAGACATAACAAATTGTTATTTTGCCCAGTTATTTACACTAGCAACTTCTCCTTTTGAGTGCGCCTTTTGTCCCTTTTGCCACGTTGTAAATCCAGCCCTGATTACTGTCGTAATTAAAACAAAAAAATTGAACATAAAAAAAAGAAGTCTGCATACCAGCAAAAACGGGAAAAATTCTTTTCAAGTGTTGGTAGCCAATGGAGTTAACAACTAAATGAAAAAAAAAACTTTGTGCTTCTTTCATCAACTTTTTTTTTCCGTAAAAGTGTAAGGGCACAGAAATAGAGGATCTTCCCCCCGCCCGCCCCCACATTCTTCCCCTTTCTAGCATTGTTCAGAGCCCGGGAGCATTAGACAAAATTTGCTTAGACTAAAATTATACTTTAGTCTTTTTGAAAGACTTTACAAAATAAAAAGTAAAAAAGATCTTGTGGTTGTAAAATTTTGAAGATTTTTCTTCTTTTAAAACATTAAATGCCGTTAATGCAAAATTCCAGAAAAGTGTATAGGTAGATTTTTTTCCGATTATTTGCCGAACTTTACCTTGCTCTAATGTGCAAAATTGTTTATTTTTGCTCGAACTAATTTTTTTCTTTCAAGTACTTTTTGTATAAATTTTTTCCCTTCCCATCCCCACAGTAAAAAAAAGGGGCGGTTAACAAGATTCTTTTCCAGGAATCTCTCCCGAATGATCGTTATTACTTAGCACTACTTAGAACCAGACGCCGGTATAACGAGCGACTCCAGGGCCAAACACAACCAGTTGTACGCCGACTTAACCTTACACAATCCAATCAAACGTACTTAATTTCGGTTATCATTCTTTAATTAGCATTTTTTTTAGCCCGCTCAGGTATACGAGACTGGTTTTAAGCGATGCTAACCAGTTTTGACCTCCGACACGTGGTCGATGCACTCACCTGAAAATGTAGCTCACAAACGCTGTCTTTGCTCTGTAGTTGCCGATCGGCACGTGGAATTTTTTTTCGCCATTCTTCCGATAATGAAGGTTCCTTCGGTGTATGAAAAAGGTTAAATGGCTTTTCAGTTTTTATTAATCTGTACCCCGATTTACACCCAGGAACGAAGCCCCCGCATGGTTTTCTACCGGGGGAAGCCAGTGACGCTCAGTCGCGTGGCCCATCCAGCGAACACAGCGCGCTCGTGTGGCAAGAACAAAAAGTGGCACAGAAGCGAGGTAGTGGGTTTCCCAACCTGGTGTGGAACTAATCTTGTTGACGAGCACTTGTGGTTTAGTTCGTCATTGCAAATCACAAGAAAGATGATGTTTTACAGCATTAGAAAATTAAATCAGCAGCCATGATGCAAAACTGAAATGGAAAAGGAGCCTATAAACCTTCACACTATTGCTTGTCAGGTGGGAACAACGATTTTTAGCCTAACTAACGCAGACTTTTGGACGCGTTTTGTCAACACGGTAATTTTCGAATTTCATTACCACCCGTAATTTAAAAAAAAACAACGGTTCTCCGAAACTATTAAAGCCATTTGTCCGATTTTTTCTGTGCACTTTAATGAATATATGTTGCGTGCGTGTAATAAGTTTGAAATAATTGTGTCCAATAATTTTCGCAAGAATAAATATTTCGGTAGTGCCTCACTTCACGGGTAACTACGTAAGACGAATGAAATAAAAAGCGATTGACCCGCATGATTTTTGGGGACCCGCCCGCGCCCGAGAACTGAACATTTTTTTTTTCCTGGCCTAATATTTACCACTTATTTGGAATAAAGTAGTGTTGTACGGTAAACTGGTACTCCCGGTATTGATGGGGGAAAATCACGATACTAGCGTTGTTCCTTTTTTGGCACCACTGGTATTACCACAGCAGTAGTACTACGTGAATGGTTATGGTATGGTGGTGACTATGGCTGTACCGGTATCAGTTTGTCAGTCACCTTTTGCAATGCCGAAAATGTGCAAATAGACACTGTTTTTGCCATTAGATTCAGCGTCCAAAAATTAGTGAAAACGAAGTATGAAGCGGCAGTGGCCGACAAGTGTGACCATCATCTGAGACAGTACCAGATAAGAGAGAAACAGTTTTCACCATTCGATTCAGCGTCCAAAAAATAGTTAAAAAAAAATATTAATAATAAAAAATTGAAGTATGAAGCAGAAACACTAGTGTCAGAAATGTACTCTAAACTGCTGTGCGACTAGATTGTTGCTGCTCCGCTTATTTCCATTTGATACCAATGCCAATATCCCAAGAAAGATTGTTACTAAAGATGACTATAAAAAAATTATTTTAAAAAAGGTTTGTTCTCTGGAATTACAGCATTACCTATTTATTCATTTTTTCTGGAATTATTACTTGTTAACTGACTAAACATGAAATGGCACCACAATTTATAGGAATTGTCCATGTCGATACAGTAGTGTAAAAAGTTAAGAGAAAAAAATGTCCACGATATATGATAAACTTAACGATAAGTACTTCTGCGCTGGTACCCTTAAAATGTGTGAGTATCGGTCATGGTACCGGTGCAGCTGAACAATATAATTCACAAACAAGCTTTGCTTGGGAGGGGGGGGGGTAACAATTCTTTTATCTAGGCGTAACTAAGTAATTCACACAGTTAGATCGGAGGTGTTGAAGCGATTGCTGAGAAGTAGGAATGATAGTAGCACAGAATATTTTTTTCTGAATTTTGTGGGCCAGCATTTTCAGAACCTTAAAGTCGTACAAAATTTGCATAACACTAGACTGAAGATAGCAAATCGGTTCTCTGCTCGAAGTAGCCAACAAAAACAGTGAATGCAGACAACACCTTTAGCACTTGTGTTGTTTGTAAGGCTGTACCGAACAAGAATTTTTCAACCGAACCGAACACCTAACACTTCCGAACCGATCAAAAATGTACCAAAGGCCGTAAAAAGAAATAAGTTTTTTTTTCAGGTATTATTGCACAGAAAATTTAATGCTATTTCAGAATGTTTTAGGGAAACGTTGTTTCCACGAATTTTCAACAAGCATTTACACAACGTCGCTTGTCTTCATCAGGCTTCTACTGTGGGGCTGTTTGAGTGAAACTACATCGTGTTGTTGTTGGTTGTTTTCGCGATCGCGGCCTGATGAAGACAAGCGACGTTGTGTAAATGCTTGTTGAAAATTCGCGGAAACAACGTTTACCCAAAACATTTTGAAATAGCGTCAAATTTTCTGTGCAATCGTACACGATTTTCAAAGTATGAAACCACACGCTTTTTTCGGGTATTTTCATTCAAAAAGTAACCAGGCCACCAGGCTTTTTATTTTATTTTTTATTTTATTGGAAGTAACTCAAGTCTTACTTTCAACTGCTCAAAACACTTGCATATTAATTTTACGGAAAAACTTGCAAAACACTTATCTTTACGGAGCTGAAAGTGGTTAATTTAGGCTAAATAATACTTATTTTCAGCTAAGTGGATTGCTTTTCCTTGTAACGGTAATAAATTTAGCGTGAACTAACAAATAAAAAGCATCGACAAGGGGGAAATTTTGACCACCAGGCAGGGCCTGAGAATTTTTTTTTCGTAGCCAAACCAATCTATTTTAAAATAAAATGTAAAAGAACTCGGTTCATAAAGCGTCATCAAAGCACTACAGGGTTCAGACAAAACCTGGAGCACCTGGAAATCTCAGGGAAAATGAAAATAGAGCTAAACTCTCAGGGAAAACAAAGATTTTTTTTGAAAATCAGGGAAAAGACAGGGAAATTCGAAAAAAAAAGCTCTTTATCTGGTATGTAAGTTTCATTGAATTCGCAGATCAGAAACAAAATCCTAGGCTAGTAGCAAATATTTTAATTTGGGCTTTAATATGTTCAACTATTTTAGATATAACTTCAATAAACCAAATGTTAGGCTAGTACTAATATCTGATGAAAATGTTTTTAGTCCCGTCTGAACTAGCCTCTGAATAGCCATTTTTTGTGATGTTGGATTAGTTCGAACAAATATTAATAAAAACGTTAAGTTCTGCCCGTTTCCCTAACCAAGCCTCTTGTAAACACCTGGAAATTGGCAGTGGATGCACCTGGAAATGGCAGGGAAATTGAGAATTTAAAAATTGTCTGAACCCTGCACTAGTTTCTTAACAAATGCAGGCATTTTCACATGGACTTATAAGCGCAGAAATGTGAAAACTGTTTAAAACATAAAAAAGATCTCTTTTACATTTTCCCTCATAACTTCTGAGCCATTAGAGCTAGGAACTTGTGGTTTGGACCAACATAAAGATGGCGAAAAAACCGTCAAAATGGTGAATTCAAACATCAAAATCTGTCAATTAGAAGTGAAAATATGTTCAGTTTAGTGTTTTGTATTTGAAAGGCTGAACACCCTCTGTTCGGCCACGTTTGGTTCGATACAGCCTTAGTTGTTTGTACACTAGATTTCATGCTATTTCCTTTTTTGTACATTCTTGGGCATAAAATAAACTATTGGGCTATTTGCTACTTCTTAATTTTTCGATTTCTTACTGTGACTTTGTTAAACTAAATCTTTTTTTTGTGTGTGTGTTTGCAGTTAAACACAGTGGCAATATATCATTCGATGAAGTTATTGCCATTGCACGTCAAATGCGGCCGCGTTCCATGGCAAGGAACTTAGAAGGAACCGTCAAAGAAATCTTGGGCACGAGTCAGTCTGTAGGCAACACAGTTGATGGTATGGCACCACATGACCTAATTGACAAGATTAAAAGTGGAGAGCTCGAAGTTCCTGATGTAAGTTTATTTGCCAGCCTACTATGAGTTAGTCAAAAAAAAGGTTGGACGGGCTAGTTGTTTTTGTAATAGGTCTACTCAAACATTATTTTTACATACTGTTTATTTTAACACCTAAAGACAAAACTTTTCGTCGTACATTGGGTACACTTTCAAGTTTGGGGTGTAAACGGCGTCTTACACAAGGGACTACCATAAATATACAGTAAAACCTCTTTATAACGATGTCCAAGGGTCCTTGAAAAATAAAATGTTATTAACAATCACGTTTGCATGCATTGCTGCTTAAAGAGCCTCGAAAATTACATTGTTATAACTGGTTTATTGTTGTAAGAGGTATTGTTATAACGAGGTTTGACTGTACTATTAAACGCCCAGGCAAAGCTGCTCTCAACCCGACCGCTCCCCTCTCCTCCCCCAATAAATACCTTGAACGTCAGAAATTGTGTACAGTAAAACCTCTTTAATACGAACTTTAAGGGGACAGCTAAAAATGTTCTTATTAACCATAGTTCTTATTAAACGGACGAGAGAAATTGGGCTGCCACTTTTAAAAAATTGAAGCCTACCTGTATAGGCTGCATTATTTTGCTGTGTATACTGTATACTGTGTTCGTCCTTGACCTTCGCGCTTGCACAAACGGACAAAACTCTTATCACTTCACAATATGGATCGATGTTTTACGTGGAATGAAACGAAATTCAAAGGGGGAGGTGGGTTAGAAACTGTTATGAACAGCAAATTCGTAAAAATAAGCTGGAATTGTAAATATTTGTTCTTCTTATCCGTACATTCGTATTAACAGAGTTCGTTATAGCCGTATATATTTAGTGCTGAATGAGTAGCTGACCAACCAAAATCTTGAAAAAAGTTCTTATTAAGCGGGAATTCTTCTTATCCGAGTTCTTATTAACGAAGTTATGCTGTAGTTGTAACTTTTCTGCTAAAAATTGACTAAAAGTTTAAAGTTTTATCCCCTTAAATCTTGTTTATTTTCTGCAGCAAGATTATTAAAAAGCTTCATACATTTTACGAAATCAACTGTTATTGATGTGCGTGATCGAGATCATTTATTTACAAATTCAGTTTTAAGATCACCCCTACTCCAAGCTCCAACTTAATCCGCCGTTTAAACTAATTTATTACGAAAAACCTTAGTAGCTGGATAGTTTGATGGGCCGCAGAACCTGGCAACTTAACCCTTTTGGGCCTAAGCCACTTTTTCAATTCCCGTGCGAAAAAGCCTACGGCTGCAACATGGCTGCCATGAACAAGTTGCATGCCTCACGAAAATTAATTGTAATAAAAAAACTATGCGGTCTAGGAGTATAAAAATTCGCAGACGTAATAATTATATTGTAAATTATTGACCAGAAATATAATTGGGACCATCGTCCTACGTTTTCATTATTTAAAAAAAATCCTGAAGTTCGACTACGTGAACAGCGAAAACGAAAGTTTCCATACAGTACTCAGAATGATAACATCCACTCGATATTCATCCGTCACAACACGTGTTATTACTTCCGAAATCAGTATTTTATGTTTTATTACCGTAAAAATAGTTTAAAGTTGCTTTATTTCTTCGAGATTCACGATCGATTGCAGCTCACTACCAAATCGTTGCCAGACGCCATAATGACCGGCTGCCCGCAATGCGACGCGCTGCTGCTGGCGCCAATGGCTGCGACCTTGACTCGCTTCGCGTGATGTCACTCGCGAACGGCCGAAGAGTCACGTGCCGCGAACGAGCCAATCAGCGCTCGCGATAGCTCGCGAGGCCGAAGCGTTTGAACAACGGTCGTTGAAACAGGACATTTCATTGGAGGAATACAGGCAGTGATGTTGGAGTTGATGACATCATTTTTCGCGGGCCAGAAAATTGGGAATCCCCTCTCTCGAACGCGACCAAGATGACGGCTGTACGTTGCGTCGTTCCGGAGATACGATCGTTTGAACCAAGGGCTATTTTCAGCATATAAACGCAATTTCACGTCCATTTTGGCGACGATGCCAACAATAACATTGACTTAAAGTAATAAACAGATGATATTAAATTAAATTAACCTAAATAAACCGAAAATATACGTTCCAAATTACGTAATTCAATCGGTAGTTACGCCTGCGATGTACGCAATAGGAATTTTTTTTTTTAACAGGGCGTAGAACTCGGCTGAACCGGGCTAACGATACATCGTCATGTCGGCTTTTTCGCAGTGGAAATGCGATGACGATATATCGTCGCTTAGGCCTAAAAGGGTTATGCTGTTTTTGGTTTATGTTAGCTGCAGATAGTGAATCTATTGGCAGCTAACAGAAACCATTCCTAACTTAGATGCAGTTCCTGAGACAGATGACCATGTAGCCCGGGTCCATTAAATATAATTTGCAGTAGCGCTGGTTTGCTGCGAAGGTTTGTTTTCGTAATAATTTCGCAATAAATGAGTTTAAACTGTGAATGAGTGAGAAAGGCATTGTGTTAAACCTAGACTGAACCTAGATCACATAACGTACATGAAGTGAATTATTAGGCCTACACAGAAGTAAGATTAAAAAACAAAGTTATGATTCCCTTCTCCCCTATCGGATTAATTTTATGGTCCGTGGCGGTTAAGAGCATGCGATGTTTACTAGAGACTGATATGGTCCTGTTATAATTTGGGACCGGTTGGAAGACACTTCACCACACACACTAGGAACATACCGTGTGTCTAGTTGAATCCTTGGTGGAAATTCGGTTAGATCCAACTCGCCCAATGACGCATACTTAACAAAACTTGAATAGCTTGCCATAAGTCAATTCCAAATGCAAGGCTTTCAGCTAATCACCAAGCCCTTCTACGATCAAATTGACTTGTGAGACCTGAACTAGCGGGCAGACTCCTCCTGAAGTCGGAAGTGCAATGTAGAAATCAGTCGTGCGCGCAATAAGAAAGAGAAAATTGTCACTGAATGGCTAAACTCTATTTGTATTGCTTAAATGAAAAATGTAATTCACCAAAACACGATACGGAGACCGCCATCGTGTTGCTGGAACGTGCAGAAATTAATGCAGACAGACGGTTTTATCAATGTCGACTCGCAGCCGACAGAGCTAGCTCAGTTGGCTGCGAGTCAAAATCGGTAAGCACCATCTGTCGGCATTAATTTCTGCGCGTTCCAGCAAAACAATGGGGGTCTCCGTATCATGTTTTGGTGATGCAGTAATTAAATTGTTAATTGTAATCGGACGTACGTAACGTATTCTTACCGCAATTCTTGTGTTTTAGTTATTGTGTAAGTGATCCAAAAGTAAAACTTGCATGTCAAAATGAATGTATTGCCCTTTAAATATCTAGAGGGGAAAAAGCATTTGAGAATAAAAATACTAAAATTTACTGGTAAGGACCAAAAAAAAATACCTTGTTTTACAGGAGTTTATCATTCAAAAGTAACATGCGGGCGGATTATATTATTATTTTTTATACCAAAATTTAGCCTGTACAGGTGAGACAAATTTTTTTTGTAGGTCAGTTCATTTTAGCCTTTGGTGAAGTCCACTATCGACTTGGGTAGGGGAACAGAAAGAGTAGAACTTCCATCTGCGTGACGTCAAGTTGTTGATAGATCTTGTGCACCCTGTTTGTTTCGAAGGGGAAGCAAAGTCTGTGCAAAAATAAAAATTCAGGCGTAAAATTTTTGGAGGCGCGGGTGCCCTAATGTATATTTTCGGATAAGCAATAGAACAGAATTTAGCTGTTGCAGTAGCTTTCTCTTTTTATTCTGTCTGTGCAAACTACATGATACAAATCTTTGAAAACATTTTCAGTGATCGTTTTGATTGTATGCCAATTGCTTTGATGGAGTTTTTTTTATAATGAAGTGGTTGAATACAGATAACACTTGGTACTACAACCGTAATGACGCATTGTCACCGAGAGAATATTGTTTGAAAATAGCGTGGCCCCATATGGCGGTAGTGATATTGTTAACCTTTACAGCTTGCTCTCAGGTGCACAAGGACGTACCAAATTTTCACTCAATAATTAAGGAGGTACGTGGCTTGTTTCGTTAAGAAAAAAAAGGCGTTCTTCATTCTTGCACTTGTTGCAAGCAAGTGGTAGATAGTGCTAGATGTTGCCAGATTCTGCAGACATTCAATCGGCGATAGTGTCATTTTAAGTTACTTATGGCAACATTTTTTTATTGTTGCAACAAGTGTAAAACTCGTACTGAATTTGAAAAACGTTGTTTTGTAAATTAAATATGTACTGAATTTTTTCTTTTTTTCTTTCTAGGAGTGAAGTTAATTGTAAAATAAAAGCTGGAAGTTCTTGAGCTGACTGAGTGGTGGCCTCCATTCTTTGTTACTTTTCATGCCCACAGTTATATAAAATCCAAAGGACCTCTGAAATCCCGAGATTTAAGACTTAGTGTTAGTCCGTGCAAAAGAAAATTCTTCAATTTACGGGCATGGTTGCAAATTTCAAACATGGCTGGGTTGTTGTTTTCCATTTTTCTTTGATATTAATGGTTTTATCACTTTTTGATGGCGCTGAACCCCCCTCAGTCGCTACGGCCCTGTACATAATGAAAAAGCCACTTCTTTGGGGGGGGGGGGGGGGCTTATATAAGAGAAGGTAATATAAAATCCCTTAAGGTTACATCAACTTTTTTTTTAACTCACTAGTTAAAGGGTTAATTGACGATATTCTGGCACTTCGGCCTGATGCTGTAATGGCAGACGCTACAACGGCTGAGGTGCTTGTAACGCCCCCGGTTTCCTGGTTTGACACGGAGATTCAGCTTAAGGTGTTGCGGTGATTATTGTGACTTTTATGGCATAAGCACAGCATGGGCTACAGTGCCAGCATGGGGGATGGAGCGCCGGGTCCTAAATTAAAGGGGCCTAACCTTAATACTGCTGGTATTTCACTGCCACCAGCGATGGAATTTAACCGTTTATCAAGAGCTAAAACTAAAAATGGTCTACATATTTATTTTACACTTAAACAGTTAATCAACTAGCAAACGAACTGAAGTTAAAAACTCCTGGTTTTTATTATAACAGGGAATGAAAATCACACTTTACATTTAGTTTGCTCGAAAGCTTTTGAAATAAACTTTTAAAAGCACAACGTTTGAATTTACAACATGTAATACGGTTTCACAAGTTCAGACTAAAACGACGTTTTGTGTTTCAGAATAAAAACAATTAATTTTTCGAATAGAAAAAGCAATACTGAACGCTCACTTGAGTCGTCCGCAAGACTGAACAGCCTAGGCTGCTTACAGTCTATCAAACAGTATGTTTCAAACACGCATGAAAGATCAACCGTTTCACAGTTTTGTTTCTAAGTGATAAAACGGAGCCTTAACCCTCCCAGAGTTGCTGTTTCTAAGTCAACTCCTCAAATTATAAAAGCCGCGGCTACTTATAAAGTACGTCTGGAGTGAATAACCAATGAATCCCACACGAAGATCAAACCGTCAGTTATTTGGATTAAAGTTACATTTAAAACAAATAAGAAAAAATTGGGTTTTTAGAAAGAGAACCACTCTTACGTTATGGGGTGAAAGAACCCAAGATGCCGCTACAGGCGTCACCACCATAATATTCTCTAGCTTGAGAGTTTAAGTTAAGTTTTAAACTATAAATTTAGACTCGGGGGGGGGGGGTCCTAAATTAAATTTTCAAAAGCTAACTACTAACATACGAACCACTGTCATTTTGCCCGGCATGGCATCCCACGGACATGGCGTCTCCACTCCCGACTGGCGTGACCCTTCTAGCTTGAGAGATCTGTGAGCTGTGCTAATGATTTGCGTTCTGGGGCTGGGGTTTCATACACATAACCGGAAGTTCACACGGGCGAGCAGGGGAGCTACGGGGTCTGATTGGCCGAGGGCCTTGAGAACAATGGAAAGTGGGAGGAGAAGTCGGTTGAACAAAGGGACTGGGTGCAGAGCCGTTTGAAGGAGTAAGGACATGTAAAGATGGGCCCGTTTTGAGTTTTACTCAATTGAACATTGGGAAATAGGCCTTTGTTGTGAATTATTGACTATGGAATGGATATTTACATGTTTGCAACGTGAATAGGCTCTTGTTAAAGCTTAATACTTGGCTTTGGGTAATGCAGAAAGCATTACTATTAAATTTTATAAGCTTTAACTGTAAACTGCAGTGTTATACACCACAACTAGTTTTGGGCTGGGGAGGGGGGCAAAAAGGGGGATTCGAAGCTTTTGCAGAGTTTGACTTACGGATGGCTTGGAAACGGATCTTTTTAAGAATTCTTTTAGTTTTAATAGTATATCAAGCTAGCAGTAGCATTTGGATGGGTCCAGTCGGGCTTAGAGGAGAACTAAAACAAACATATATACACTAAAATTTGTGTCCGGTAGAATGCCGATGTCTAATTACTTGGACTAATGGCAGCGTTTCTGGGGGCAAAAGATTAGTATAAAAGGCTAAATAAATGAATAAATAGTCTAGCTTAGTTGTATGCTAAAACTCATGAAGTTAAATTGGAGGTTTAACCTTAAAGTTAACGGACAATGTTTGATCTAAGTGGAAATTTTTCACAGCAGTTGCGATCGTTCAAACATAATAAAAAATATCACACTTTAAAAATAGTTGTCTGTTCATAAGATCGAGGTTTAGTACCTGCGCAGAGGAAGCTCCTCCTAAAATGCAACTAAGCTAGTGTTTGTGGGCTTTATGCCCAAAAATAAGAGTGATAAAATCAAAATACATAAATACAAGTTTCAACAATGGCGGCCATGATGAAGGAGGGCTGCTGGGGGTTTTGGTCGATCTTCAAATGTAGATTTGAGGATCTTCTAGATGGAAAGTTCGAATTTGGGCTTCCCCAAGAGGCTTGTTGAGGGCAGGCTATTGAGGTTGAAAATTTGGGCTGATTTGGTCCATTATTGAAAAAACGGCGAGATTTGCCTCATCGAGGCATTTGGGCGCTCAAAGAAAAAAAATTTGCTTGTTTGCAAAAACAAGCGTTTTTCGGCGGTCCACGTTTACAACGCTAATAAGTAATACGCATGACCCGTTCGAATAAACGACTCGAGTCTGACGTGGCATCACTAGACAATAGCCCACGACGCGAGCCCCCGTCTCACCCGACTGTATCTCAAAACCTGCTTTTATACCTAAAATGCATACACAGTTAAAAAGGTTTGGGCTTAACCCTTTAAGGAGCATGAACGTATATATACGTTGGCAACGATGTGGCCCAATGAGAGTATCAGTGTATATATACGTGCGTGGAAGTGCGGGTCGAAAAATGCAATTTTCGACCAAAATATGTACAAGTAAAATGCTGAAATTCGCTACGTGATTATGTTGTGCATCGATTTCCGTAATTAAAATGTTGTTACCGATGTCTATAATTTCATAAAGAGCACTTTAGTTGAGTGTAGTCTCGCTAAAAACTACAAAATGTTGCGTTCGTCCTTTTTTTCGAAGTTAGAAGCAAAAAATTGGTCATTTTCGATCAGCGGTAGCGATCGGACCGTTTGACTGGGCACCGCCATCTTGGATTCGTTGAAAAGCTGGAATTCCCCTCTATCCAGGGCTCTCAACACATTATTTCGATGGCCATTTGGCATTGGCCAATCAGACGGAATGTTAGAGGCTGTTTCTAGCCGTCTCGAGAAACATTTCCAAAGCACTGAAGATCACGTTCTCTCATTGGCCAGTTGGTACCACGTGACCGATTTAGCGCGTTCTCGTTGGCTGACGAGCGATTTCACAATGGCCGCCATAGCGCGCTTGGGATTTCACGTGAGCGTTTGTGTTCAGGTCGTTCATTGAAAATTACGAGAAAGATGAAGTTTCACTGCATTAAAAAATTAAATAGCAGCTATAATAGGAGCCTATAAACCTTCACACTGTCGCTTACCAGGTGGGAACAAACAACATTTTGTAGCCTAACTAACGCCGACTTTCGGACGCGTTTTTTCAACATGGAAATTTTCAACTTTTAGTTCATTACCGCCCGTAATTTTATGAAATTGTTCTCCAAAACTATTAAAAGCAATTTATCTGATTTTTTCTGAGTACCTTAGTGAATATCTGTTGCGTGCACGTAGCAAGTTTGAGATCATTGTGTCCAATATGAGATCATTGTGTTCGCAAGAATAAATATTTCGTTAGTGCCTCACTCCTTTAGGTGACTACCAAAAAAAAAACCTCGCTCAATGCGCAACGACAATTTTTTTTTAATCTTTTTATACTGAATAAGAACACGAAGAGATCACTGAAGTTGGGAGTGTCAAGAAGCACGTGTGCTGCTTTTTGTAGTGTGATCCAATGAATGGGACAGCCGCGTGACGTGCGGCCTGCCTACTTCCTTTTTCCACGTCCTAAACATGTAGCGACCATTTTGATGTCCAGATATTATTGGCCAACATCACTACCTTAATCAGCCTTGCGCCCAAGATTGTGTCCAACAATCTGCTCTTCCTCCAAGATAACGTTGTAATTGTCATACAACAATTAACTGTCACTAAAGAAATTCCAATGTTAATGTAAGAGCCATGCATTGCCTTGGCGACGAATTGTACTGCTCGAGGCCCAATGTAAATATTCCCATTCCAATCCTCCAATTCAACCAGTGATGCAACCGATGAGCTCTCATCCTGCTACATTTCAGTAAATATTAATTAGAATTATTTCCCCCAACTTTCTCTTCTCCCCAGTCCTCCCAGCTTAAGTTACGTCATGTCCCCCTAACTTTCATTAATTTCACACCCATCTCATTAAGATTAGGAAGGAGGGGCCTTTGTCAACTAGGGCGAGCATTCTGTATTCCATCATGTAAACTGAACCATAAAACTTCCATCCGCAAAGCCAATCCGACTTGATCATTTACATGTACTTCACGT
>JAHWFP010110524.1:0-30172 GCA_023313725.1 Lithobius niger
CATTACGTCTTTTGTTTATACTTTTCAGGAAGTAACATTATCAGCTAGCGAGAAAAAAAATCCTTAAAATCAGTGAAACGAGCAAAACTCATATAACGTATTTCCACAAAGCAGTATTCGTTTTGCAGCCTATCAAAAGCCATCTTAATCAAAACCGCATATATTTCATTTTCATTTGGTGGAATCACTGAAACCATATATAAACTATACTATAAACCATCGGCTTATAAACTAAGGTTTAGAGAAATTTATACCAAGACTTTCCTTTTAACAGGTATCATATTTTCTCTTTACAATTTGTTGGTTAGAAATAGAAATAGAAAAATAACTTGTAAGGCACCGATCCAAGCTGGACTTCAATGTTATTTACCAAAGCTAACCTCAGATAATTAAAATACAGAAAAGTGAGTATCAAGTTAAGCAAAGACTAAAGTCTTGTGTCTCCCGGAGGCGAATAGACGTCTTATGATGTGCAGTCGACCAAGGGCTGATATAAGTTCACGATGTTATGTTGCAATACTTAACCATGATGAGCAGACAGAAGTCACACAGAAGAACCTGGCGTAATTTATTGTGCGTTAGCCTAATTTATCGTGATTTAATTAGATTTAAATTAGCAGCAGAATGTTCTTTAATAATTGCATTTATTTTGTACCATCACATAACTTCGCACATAGTTGGACTTGTCGTCTTTTTTTTACGTGTCATCCAGACTCGGCAATTCTTCAAGCGTTGTAAGCGTCGCACACTAATTTACACAATAACGAATTTACTTCAGGCAAAGTTCGTCACTGTGGGTGGGTTAATAAGCTTTTGCTTCAGGTAACATATAATTGGTTACGAATACAGTATACAAATGAAGTAAAGTATGGTGTTGTTTTACTAGATGTACGTTTTCTTTCAGGCATTAAGTTCTGCTCTTTAACGCTTTGCCCTTGAGTATTGCAATGACAGGCCTTTTTAAGCTGTCGGCCATGATAATGATCTACATTATAATGACGGTGAAGAGGAAGTGACGTCAAAATGGGTTGGCAACAATAAGGTTGACAACGACAAATCAAATTCAGACGCATTATTTCACAAAATAACAACTTGTGCCGAAATAGCTCAGTTGGGAGCGTGTTAGACTGAACTTATGCTTGCTTGGATTACTGCCCAATGTAAGCTCTTGTGAAAAATCAAATCAAATTAACTTATGCTTTTTTAAAAAATGAACGATTAGCATTGAGTCAGTGACTCAGTGTAAGTCTCATACTCAACACGTCGTCAATTCGAATTCTGTCATCGGTACATTATTTATACTTTTCGTTACCGTATTTATTAAGCCATACCTCAATTTTTTGGTAAAGCTACAGAAAATAATTTAATTTGTCATTTCTCAATTAACCAAACATTTTAAACTTGACTGCCTAAACATTAGAATCAATGGAAATATTAAGCAAACCACGTAAATAAAAATGAACAGAAACGAAGCTACTGATAAGACGAGAAGTATATATACTCTCTTACAGCATTCAGCACCGGGACCAGTGGAAGAACGGGACCATTGAACGAATGCACAAAAGTACTAAAATGTACTGAGCAAAACTAAAAGTACAATTCTTAAAATAAGTGAAACAGGAAAACCGATAGCGTGACACTAACACAAATTATATAAGCGAGGTGTGGTTCCTAGTGTTTGATCTGGTGTCGCTTATACGTTGCGGCTTACGCAGCACAATTTAACTGAATAAAAATAATAATAATAATCTACAACGCGGACCAGGTTGTAAAATTAGTAGCAAGAATTACTAACGTGAGTATCGGCTAACTGCTTCCCCCCCCCCCCCCCCTCCTCTACTGCCTGAAAGCGGTCAAGTTCCCTATTGGCAGTTCCTAAGCTGCCTTAGGTCCACTTTTATTTTGTTTATTGATTAATCGTATGCTTTGTGTTTTTCCATTTTTATGGTCTTTAAAGTGTAATCCGGACTTATCTTAGCCGTATCATACGTTGCTTAATATTAAAATGGGGATTACTTCGAATGTTGCAGTTGTGTATTTTATGTGCATTGAACTGGTCTTCCATTTGCAGTGGACATGCCTGGTCAGGGACAAGGCTTAGCAAGGAAGGATGGAGGGGGAGAGTGGCTAAAGTGGGCTTAAAAAAGCTTACCCAAGTTCAATTTGTTTTTTTTCGATACATTTAAAAAAATCTCTTTTGCTTTAGTTTAAGAGTTGGACTATATTCTTTCGTCGTGAAAGGGGTAGTATAATTGGGGTAGGGGTACAATTTTCGGTGGGGGGCGAAAAATTGCCAGTTCGTCCCCACCACCAGACATGGCGCGACTAGAGAAGATGGTTCATTAGCAGACCTGGACTATTCGTTTAGCGACCAAAAATGTTCAGAGAATGCAGGGTGGTGTGACGTCATATTATCTGTTTCCGCCAAAGTGACCGAATAGCCACACCAGGAGGCAGCACAGGTTCTTGTAGGAGACGAACTTGAAATAAAAAAAATGATGGCATCGTTACTATGGTAACCACCGCTATAGCGACAATACCTTCGAAAATTGACGAAATACTCGTGCGTGGGCAACATCCGAAGTTGAAGAACTTATTCTGTGTTCGATTCAAACCGTATTCAGTTCATTAGAAGAAACGTGAACTACGGAAAAACCTTAAGCCTACGTTAAGCCTACTCGGATCGCTTCTTTAAACACAAAAACATATACGTTATACTTAGCATTACTCGTAACTACAACTCGTTTTAAAATTGATTGTTAGACTAGAAAAAGTAAACCTTGATCAGACAGTTCTGATTTATCTTAAAATTATTTTAATGTCGTAATCTGGCATATGATAGGGATTGTTAAGCGATTCATTTGTATTCTTATTGTAATCAATTTGAGTTAGTTTGCTAAATAGCTCGATCCCCTGATGCTTTGCGTTTCCTGGTGGAGGTGGTAAACGTCACTTCCTGCAGCATGGTCGTCTCCGTGTGTTTCCTGTAAGATGGACGTCTCCTTCTCGCAACATGGCCGTCTCCTTCGTTTAATACTTGGCCTGGGCCTGAAGTAAGTTTGTTAGGAGAAACTTGGGCTCTTGGTGTTTCTTGTCCTACCATATATCATTCTTCTTTGCCCACCACCGGCCCTTGTATGAATGCAGCTTGCTTTGGTACAATGCCCTCCAATGTTTTAACAATATCTTATTACCCTACTTTCGTCTCGACCATTGTTAAAACGATGCTGTGTAAATCCCGTATTCGCACAGTTGCAACAATGCTCAACAATGGTAGGATTCCACACCTCCTTGGACGTCGCTTTACCAAAAGTGTGCATTAAATCACTTATACCGGCCCATTCTTGCAAAATCCATGCTATAACCATTACTTTTTTTTTGTTGGCACATTGTTTCCTCGTTCTTCGTTACATTGTGTGAGCATTGTTATTCCCACCGCATTACCGTACATGAGAATGAATTACATGAGTAGTAGGTAATGCATGCTCGAGTGTCTTGCTCAATGATTTGTTGTGGTGTGTATATATGGTGCGGTGCAGGGCACTAGGTATGTAGTGAGGCTATAGCAGCGTGAGGCTGAGGGCCATGGCTCCTGAGAAAGAAATGTAATGAGATAAGGATGACCAACGCTTGCTAAAACCCTTTGAGAAAAGGAAATATGAAGTGGCCAGAAAGACAACATAACAATGAATTGACTCAATTCAGCACTGACAAAGGTTTTAAATGCCAATGGTTCAGTGCCAACGAATTCGTTGTTGCCTACAATAACTTGACTGATTGTCGTGTTGTTCATCTGTAAGCGCACTACATGGTCTACGACGGCTTACACACTATGTGAATACGGAATTGTGCTCTGTTATTGTTTAGAAATGAACGCAGGTCCGCCTGCTGTTGAAGCTAATTTGCTGTTCAACGGCTGGACGAAGAAAGTGATCTATTCGTTTGAATTGGAGCTGATCCAGCTCCCTACAAAGCAGGCTGTCAACTCTTTAAATAGTTAGTCCCATTTAAAATGGAAGTTAAATCCGTGAACTTTTAACAAGCGCTTAACTTTCTTTAAAGGTGACTCGTTGAATTTGTAAGATTCTGTGCGTTATTCATCCAAATTGAGGTTCTGATTTTAAACGATCGTTTCAGTATTGATGGTCGTTTTATGGCCAACATCATCTTTAGCCTCATTATTAAATTATTGCAATTGTCGTCTGTGCGCAGAAAAAGCAGCCATTCGGCTTACATGTTCATGCTGCTTCCCACTCCTTCGCCCCCACCTATATGAAATAGAGGAAAAAAATCGCTGACAAAAAGGCTGAAAGAAAAAACTGAGGAAAGAAGAGTTTACGAAAGACCATCCGTGGCGGTGAAATGAGATCGGAGGGAAGCAGATGGACTAACTTTAATTAACTTTTAATAACAACATCATAACAAAACAACAAACGATGATCAAAATTTTTTTTCCTTCGACCTTTTTTTTTTTTCAGACAAACATCGCTCTTTGGCTTCTTTTTCGAGGTTTTTTTTTTCCGGTGGCTTCATTTTCCCACGCAGTTTCTTTTTTTTGCCCGTGTAATCACCTCAATCTTATTTCAACGTGATTATCAATTTTCCTTTCACGGTGCCATTTTTCATGGTTTTAGGGTGTTTTAAGCTTTTTAAGATATCTCACTAACGATGTTGCTATGTTACTTCAGACACATAATTGTAATGATTGTTTCTTTCATTTCTGATTTCCGAACAAATATCAGGCTTTTGATACCAGGTCCAGTTAACGAAACTGTCCGCAACATTTTATTAAAATTGTTAACAAGTAAATCTTAAACTCGACGAGCATACTCTGCATATGAAAACGGATAAAATAAGTGGTGGAATTTAAAGTTTTTATTTTAAAACCTTGGTATGCTATTAGTGGTTCTCCCTGGACCCTTGCATTCCCATTTTCCTCTTTAGCGGAGCAAATACACATTTTTTAATTTTTATTATTTTTTTTTTTAAGAAGGTCCGTGAAAAAAAAAAGTCTTCAATAAATAAACTCCACAATAAAAAAAACCTTGCACGTTTTTCCCGTTTTTTTTTTTTTCTAACAGGTTAGGTCAGGTCAGTTTCTCTGGCTCGAATTTTTAAACTAGGCGAAGGAGTTTCATCAGGAAACGTTCTGCAGCCTTTTTTCCTTCCGCTTTTTTCCCGACCTTCTTTTTCTGGAGCTTTTTTCCCCGACCTTCTTTTCCTGGAGCGTTTTTCTCGTAGTTTTTGCCGGACCCTTGGATCTTTAATCGGTGAACTCCCGTTGTTCGCCAAATCCCGTTTCGCCAAAAAGTAAGCAGATTAACAGCTTTTGTCTCACGGGCCAATCCCGTTTCGCAATATCCCATTTCGCCAAAACGAATTTGACAAAATTTTACGTACACGAAATTTAATACCTTATTTTATGTAATAGAGCTTTAAAAGGCAAACATTTAACAAAGACGAGCAGTGAGTGGTTGAATGAGACCAATTGATTTATTAGCGTTTTGAAAACTGGCAATACAGACGGGGAAACGTGTACTTTCAAATATTGTTTAGAATGCTTGGTCGTCACTAGGTCAATGCCAAGGTTCTCTTTTAAGAATAGTTAGTTATACACATGATGGTTACCCTTTTCCAAACGGGAATTCCCGTTTTGCAGAATCCCGTTTCGCAAGGTAGATTATTCTTCAAAAAATTAACATTGCAGAAGTTAAAGAAGCATGCCTAATTTAAAGTAATTTGTGATTAGTTGCGGTTTCTGATGTTATTTGTTTAGCCGTAGCGAGCGAGGCACGTAATTTCAAACAAATTATTCTGCAAAACGAGTGTTTGTCTATAAATGTCACATCATTATCATGTTATTATACCACGGCTGTTGACGTGACACTAACTCAACGCCATGCTACATTTTTGTAGGGTAAATTCCGTTAACCAACACCGGAAGTGTGCGTCATCGCAAAAAGTGTGGGTTATCAAGTTACCCCACACTTTTGCCGATAACCCACACTTTAGACACTTCCGGATCACGCTACCGGGACCACACACACCAACAACCAAATACAGCGTGCAAAAAAAACGTAACGCAATAAAAACGTACAAAACGAATTACTTAAAATGAATGAAATCCGATCCCTGCAAACTCTCATATGTCTGGTCCATAGCTAAGCTTGTTCACTCACGTTACCTTCCCCCCCCCCCTACTCCCTCCACAAACTGAAATGGAATGCCCATCAGTCATACCGATACCCTATTACCGTATTTTTTAAACAATTCTCAAACTACAAATGCACAAAATGAATTACGTACCTTCTCAGAATGTCCTAGTAATGCCACTGTATCCCAGCTGTCTCACATGTCGAATAATTCGCTCCAAACACGATAAGGCTTCGATAAGCACGAGCGAGGTTCCAGCGAAAAACCAAAACCAGCTTGCCAACCGACGTTTGTCTAACTCTCCCCCCCCCTCTTCCCTCTACAAATTTTGACTCGTCCGTCTACCACACACAAACTCATGACCACAAAATTTGTGACCTTCATTCATATTGAGGACACTGATGATCAACGTTTCTTGAAGCAATTTTTACAAAACACAAACACGTTTTAATTAAATACGAGTTAGCTGGACGTCTCAACCGTGTGATATAAATCAGTTATAGTTTATAACCGATTGGTTATCGATTTTTAACCCACGGTTGGGATGATTTTGCTGGCGAGACATGCAAATTAGCATGTCTCGCCAGCCAAATCATCCCAGCCGTGGGTTAAAAATCTATAACCAATCGTGCATAACCAATAACTATTACTTAATGTTTCGTGTACCTAAAATTTCGTGAATGGTATTTGGCGAAGCGGGATTGGCCCCTGAGGCAAATACTGTTAAATTGCTTTCTTTTTGGCGAGACGGGACGTAACCCTTTATTCCACATACCTTTTCCTCCTCCATCCCTCGACCTAGGTAAAAATACCCCTGGAAAAAATACCCCTGGAAAAAATACCCCCGGAAAAAATACCCCTGGAAAAAAGTACCCCCGGAATAAATCCTGCTTTATTTGGATGAAAAAAATACACCCCTGTTGATGTAAAACAACTAAAATTTTATTTTGTCGAAGCAGTGTTAATTAACTTCTCACCACGAATAGAGTAATTTTCAGCGTACGTTTTCCGGAAAGTAAAAACAGTCACTCGTTCGACAAGTGCCCGCATGGTGTCGCAACTCCGTGCTGAAAAAAACAACGGATGAAGAAGCTTCAACAAAAAAACCAACCAACGAAAATAAAAACTAAGGAAAAGATAACTGCGGAAACCCGAATTCGTATTATTGTTTTTGTTATAGGAAATGTTAGTTTCGGTCAGTTACCTTGACTCGAATTTCACCAGGCAGGCAAAGGACGTTGGAAGGTACAGGAAACTTATTTTTTCTGCGGCTTTTGTTCTGTTTAGCTAATTCGAAACTAATCACAAAAGCAGAAATGGTAGATTCTGTTAAAAAATACAAATACGTAAATTATTTAATGTAATTATAAACCTTTCTGGCTATCTCGGGCCTTTATCATTTGACCTTGTGTGTGGAAGAGACACTGGATGCTAAAATATCGGATACTTTAATTCACATATTTGAAATTGGTTATACTACAGGACTTGGTGTATTTCACAGGGGTATTTTTTCCGGGGGTTTTTCTTCCGGGGTGGTGGGGATATTTTCCCAGGGGTATTTCTTCCGGGATGGGGGGTGGATTTTTTCCAGGGTTTTTTTCCGGGAATTTTTTCCAGGGGTATTTTTACCTATACTCATCAAAAGACCCAGATACCTGGTGGCCCAATCGAAAGAGCCGGACTCACGATTATACTTGAATTTTTTCGTCCTACTTGCTGCTCACGTTTCATTCTCAGCAGTTCACAGTGTCGGCTCTTTCTTCATTCAATTCCTTTTATTTACACCAGTAACGTAATCAAGTACTACTTGTTATTACTTTTTGTTTCTTGGGGCTTACGACACCATAGATACCGTCAAAATGTTTTCTTTGGTATCACTTTAATCCCACTTTCTGCAAATATTGGTTGTTGGCATTCTCCCTTTAATTACAATTGTTAACAGTCACTTCAATATTCAACCTTTGTATTTTCTTTATATCCGCGTAGCTTTTGTTGTAAAGATGGCCCTCACCTCCCTCCCCTCCCTTGTAGTGTGTCTTGGCCAGGTGGGCATTCCGATGCGTGGTTCACCTTGTCTTGACCCCATTGATGGCGGGCCTCCTCCCTTGTGGCACATCTTGGGAATCCCTGGTAGCCTTGCGGGGGTCGTCCATCATTCCAAAAGAGGGGTGAAGACCTGGAAAGAGAAAAGGGGAATCCTTCAGGGAACACAACGACTAAAATATGGTACAAAGCAAATGAAAGGGAAAGAAATTATGCCATGATAGGAGTAGTTGAATCAAAAGTTGAAGAAAAACTTGGCTGTGGAAAAAAGCTTTAAAAAAGCCTAAGGGAAAAGCTGTTTCGCTATTTTTATAAATAAATAAATAGATTCAACCACTGGTTTGGAGCTAGAAGGGCTTGGGTCCACTTACTCTCGTCCCCGTAAAGTTTAAGAATCACTTGGTATCACTTAAGGTATCACTTGAGATTACAACGAGACGAAGGTTAAGAAGCAAACTCCGGCCTCTTTAAAAATCCCCGCAGACGAGTCCTGTCCAAAAGGTGCCTAAGACGGTCGACTGAACCCGCCCGAATAGCTTCATCAGGAAGAGCGTTCCAAGCTAGTGTCACCCTCACACTGAAAAACAATATTCGGCAATCCAGCATTGCTGATTATACGGGCCGATTTCAGTGAGTGGCCGAGTTATGGGCAAGGATCGAAGAAGGGTAGATCGATTGATAAAAACCCACGAACTATTTTAAAAGTAAGAATCAAGTCAACACATAGCCTGGGCGTCCAATGGAAGACAACCTAGTTGCGTATGGTAAATTCCACATGCCAGGTAATTCCTTAGTAAATTTGCGCAGGCAAAAAAACTTTCACCAAAAAACTTATTTATATAAATTGGGGCTTTTGTTCCCTTCAGCTAATCGCAACTAATCACACACAAAAGAAATATTAGATTCTATTAAAAAATATATCTTGTCACTTTTCACTAATTATTTGCGTGTAATTCATGCAATTTCGGGCCTTTATCATTTTTTCCCCAATGGGATCCTTAGTTTTTTGACGAAAATCCCTGAAAATCGCCAGTCTAACCAGAATTCAATTAGTAGCTTTTTTTTCCTAGGTTGGGTCATGGTTACCACATGTACTTTTTTGTGTTTTGTTTTTGTGTGTTTGTGTGTGTGTGTGTGTGGGGGGGGGGGGGGTTTTTTAAAAATTTCCGACGAAAAATTTTTAACCCTTTTTTAAAACTTTTTTTGCTATCCCTACCCGATTTTTCAAATTATTTCTATGGCATCACGCAGTGGCGCAACCTGGAGGATTTCTGAGTTGCACGGAAAAAACCCCGACGGGGGTCTCCTATGCAACTCAGAAACCCCCCCTAGGATGCGCCACTGCATGATGCCATAAAAACAGTGAGAAGCACATGCTTTAGTATTTGTTTGTTTGAATTGTAAAGTGCAGGGAATACCCACCAGAGGTAGGAAATTATTCCAAAATAGGCTAAAATGCATTAGCTTCCGGAGACCTGGCTGGGGGAGCTCACAGTGCTCGTCCAGACCCCCTGGTTGGAAGCAAGGGGGAAGGAGATGGGGCACAAATTATTTTGGTTGACAATTGGGGGGTGAATTCTGGGGTGAATTCTCGTTTCGCCGAATCGCGTTTCATCGATAAGGAAGCCCCGCTTAAAAATTCCTATTTCGCCGTATCAAAGTATTCTGCAGACATTCAACATACACAATTAAAGAAGCATTCCTACGTGGAATTTGTGATCAGATGCGGTTTCTGGTGTTATGTGTTTAGTCGCAACGTCCGCGGCAAGCATTTTGGAAGAAACAGTATTCGGCAAAACGGGTACGGTATACATCCTTCTGGGGAAGGGGGGGGGGGTATTTTAGACCGGGGGGTGGGGGGGAGCTTGGGAATTTATCCCCATTCCCCACCCATCTTCTCGTGAGAGGCTGCCAACGGTTTGGAGTTCCTTTGTAACGAATAAATGCTTTCGTAATGTAATTTCAGTGTAACGAGAAATGACGAATATTGTTTCATAATCGTTCACTTTTGATTGTAGGCTACGCTTCCAAAGTGCGGCGTATACTTTAATGCGGCCGCGAGCGTCAGACAAATTCATTTATTCCGATTTGGTCATTAACAAGCAAACGCAATCTCTCTGAAATTGAGTAATTACACATTATTATTATTTTCGTTTACACCAAAAGGCTTAAATTATTAATGAACGGAGGAGAACACGTCTTTCTCTCTGTGATGCGTTCCGCTCACACGTGTCCTCTTAAGCACCTCGGAAACACGTACAAACACTTAGGCGTCTTTTGTGGCCCGGTCTGCTCTAGTGCCGAATCATAGAGTTGGGATTCAGACCTCCCTTTTACATTTCTCCCCGCTCTATGACGCTTGGAAACAGGCCTTTTGACAGTCGAGACAAAGCATCCAGTGTGGTCGAGGGTAATTTCAATAATGGACGATTGAACCCGTTCCCTTTTGTGCTAGCACTGTTCCATGCCACGCTATTGGGTTCGTCTATAGGAAGGCGGTTGGGGGCTTCCATGGGGCTCTCTCCATACAGGCCCTATTTATATCCCATTCATCGGGTGGGGGTGGTGGGAGTTAAGGGGAAGAGTGGAATTTTCACTCTGTTTTACAGGGCAACCAAGCCACCAAAAGTAAAGTCGGGTTGCGTGTGGAAAGCCCGCAGTGGCTGACAGTCTTTGTGAAAGAGATTAACCGCTTCTCCTCGGTGTCGTCAAAGGCAACGGATCCAAAAGAGTGAAGGAGAGAACATGAGAAGGAGAAATGAGTAGACTTTGGACGTCACCGGCATCTTTTTATCCCTCAAGTTGCCGTTTTCCTCGTTATAAAGAAGGAAAACGATAATTTTGTATTGACACTTTATACTTTTGTATTGACTAGGCTAGCGTTACTTCCACAAGTTCAAAATACAGTAATAGTTTTGTACGTTACTGGTGTTTATGAAAATCTTAGAACAAAGAAAAACGTCCTGCATAATCAAAAAATAAAGTTTATTGTTCTTTTAAGAGGAATGAAACTGCCCTAAAAAGACGATATTTGAAATACCGACAGGAGGCTCATCAGGACCTTCCCATACGAGCGGGGTGGGCGGCGGACCAGGTGCACGGAAAATAGCCTCGGAAAAAAGCCTGGAAAAAAGCTGATGAAAAAAAGCTGCGGAAAAAATAGCCTCGGAAAAAAAACTGATGGAAAAAAAAGCTGAAGGAAATAAAGCCGACGGAAAAAAAGCCGCCGAAAATAAAGCTGATAGGGGAAAAAATAGCAAGACAAATTCCGTAACTGGGGAAGGAGGAGTGGAGTATTGAAATTGATCGACTACGGATAATTAAAAGAAAATTCGGAAAACATTAAGTTAACTCAAAATTCCTGTAACTTTTTTTTTTGAGAGTTATTCGATATTTCCGTGCAAAAAAATTGGTACTTTTTTCTGGAGTGTGTTGTTCCCTCCCCCTCCTCGCACCCCTCCCATATCAAAAAAGGACAGATAAGGTTTATAAAACACAAGGAAATAAATTCTAGCAAGAGCGAATAAATCGTACGTAATAAGTGAAAGCTTGCCGCTAGGTAATAATTCCTGGTCTTGGTCAGAACAATTGCGACTAGCTATGCTTATTAGCATGCTAGACGTGCTGATAGTATTTCTAGCTATGGCCACTATCAATTGTTACGCATACACATATTTAAAGGTGGTATTTTTTTTTTTAAATTTCCACCAGATTTGTGTCGCGTTTTTGCCCTCTCGGCTTTTTTTCCGCGACTTTTTTTTCCAAGCTTTTTTTTCCGTCGTCTTTTTTTTCCACCAGCATTTTTTTCCGAGGCTTTTTTTTCTGGGGCTTTTATTTCCATCAGCTTTTTTTCCAGGCTTTTTTTCCGGGGCTTTTTTTCCGAGGCTTTTTTCTCCTAGAATCGCGGACAACCGCCCCCTCCCAAAAATGACTAATAGGGATGTCATTATTTAAATGCAAAAAAATGCACCTTCACTGATTAGTGCTACAAATACTCCAGAATAAAGAATAGAAACTAAATACCTAGAAGTCCTCAATTTTGTCGGGGTGGGGGGAAAGAGGAGGCGCAAAAATACGCCCCCTCCCCATTCGCTTTTGCTGACCCGGCCCTGAGGCTCATCTTTATTTAGCTAAGCAAAAAACATTGCAAGAAACACTTCTGCTTCGGTTAAAGTACCTATTCAACACAGGGTAGGTTGCGAAATTTCGGTAGACAAACAACATGTTGTCACACATTCTCCAACGTTCGTCAGGCGATAGGGGTGAAGAGCACAATACTACCTTCACCGGATGAATATAGACGAACATGGTGACAATTCTTCCTCCATATATACATATACACAAGTATACAGTTTAAGAGTTCATGCTCCCATACCTAGCATTTTTGGGAAGAGAAAGGCCGTTATGCCACGTGCTCATGTCGATTGTGGCATGCAAAACATTCTATTCGTTTCGTGGCGAAACTCGACCTGACTTGTCCTATACTCACAACAACATGACTAGACCACGAAAACTGACGACACAATTAGTCTTCCGCACGGTCCTGGTGAGAAGAATACAGAAACGAATTTGTCCAACCGTCGCTTTCAACTCCGAAACGGTACCAGCCAGAGACAAACGGTTTTCTCCATTAGATTCAGCGTCTACGAATTAGTTAAAATGAATTTAAAAAAATATCGGAAGTATGGAACGGTACCAGACAGAGACAAGCGGTTTTCACCGTTAGATTCAGCGTCCAAAAGTTAGTGCGAACGAAAGAAGAAAAAAAAACGAAAGTATGAAGCAAAGTGGCCCGAAAGTGGTGATCGGTTGCGCCTAGATAGTTGCTGCGTTCGCTTGTTTCTTTTCTTCTCCAGAGCTTTTTTAACCCGGATTTGTTGTCCACATTCTTTTCATCATCAGACTTTTTTTTTCCAGTACCTTTTTTGTCCCGGATGTTTTTCGGGAACGGTCATTATCACCCGGGGAAGGAAATTAGATTTTTTTGGACCCTTTTGAGGTCGAGGTGGGTCATACATTATTTTAGGCTTGTCAAAAAGGGGTTACCAAAAAAAAAAACAATAACCAAAATGGAGGAAAAAAAATCATTTTTGATCTCAAAAACGACACTTGGCAGTTGAAATTTCCATGAATGCGTCAGCTCCTGAGGAGGGTGGGGTGCAAGGCCTCTAGACCCACCATCATGTGAGTGTTTACAAGGTTTTGAAGCTGTCAGTATCAATACTACCCAGTGTAGTTTTTTTTTTCCAATAAACTTTCTAGAAATACCCTGCCAGCCTCCTTCCATGGCTTCTTGTCTTCAGGTGCTGACTATGTTGGGGTGTGGGCATACAAGCAAGTAGTGCGTTCATCATGAAACTCGTCACAAGATGGGTAAGGAGCAGGAAAATGGGTGTTTAGAACCTCGTCCAACCTCGTCCTTTTCGCTAAAGACGAGCTACCGTTTCCTTACAACTAGCGGTAACTTGTTGGTGTGGAGTGCTGCTACTAACTTTATGTTGGCTGCTAAACAGGAAAAGGAAATTCATCTCCAGACAGCATCAATTATGGATACGAAAAAGGTGGGGGGTGGGGGGAGTGTCACATTATTCTTGGACTTTGAGTCGGGGAGGGCATCAAGATTTTCTGGGGGTCTGAAAGGAGGGGGGGGGGGGGGTTGGTCATCGAAAATTTGGTGGTCACATTTTCATATCCCCCCTCCCCGACCTAAAGAATGACCAGTCCCTTACGCAGCCTTCTTTCCGAGGAATACGTAGTGTTTTCCCTGTCAAATCTAGAATTGACCTGATGTTGCTAACCAACGTACTTGAGTCAACACGAGAAAAGCGTCGACCTTGCCAAGTAATCGTCGATTATCCCTCTCTTGCCATTCAAATAGCATTTTGAGTGTTGGGTTTAGTGAGGGGCAAAGCCACTGAATAGGCAAACTGAGAAATACAACGGGAGGGGGGTGTTCAGCTTGAACAGAACAGCCTGGTGACGTAGAGGTCGGCCTTTAGGTAGGAAGTGACTGCTGTAATGTAGGCTGTTTGTCTTCTAACTTTTATTGTCGTGCTCTGCTCTCTCCATTCTCTCTTAGCCGAAAACGAACAGTAGGCCTCCGTGACGAAGGAAGGCCGGTCCAACCATACCCATAGTGTGTGAAGGAGGGGAGAGGAATTCACAGTAGGAAAATACAACAAAGGGTATTGCTCAAAATGTAGGTAGTCCCCGAGTCTATTGAGTGAGGCCTTGCCGCCCGGTCAGGTATAATAATGCTGCGTGGCGGAGCTGTCTGGGGAGAATGATGAATCGTTTCGATGGTTTGAGGCTGCTGTGATTGTCACTGCTTGAAATGCTGTTTGCAAGCAGGCGTTGTAGCTGATGTGCGTCTTTTTTGGAGACAACTGAAGGGACCGGAAGACACATTGGTTAGATTTTAGTTACCTTTTTTAGGGAACTCGCATAAGAATTTTTTTTTTAAATACCAAAAAAACTAGCCTACTTACACTGTGACATCAATGTGTACCAGCTCAGCCTCCACACGAACTGTGTACTGAGAGGACACAATTTGTGCACTGGTAGTACACAAGTTGTGACGAGAATGTGTACTGCCAGTGCACAACTCTAGTGGAGGCTGAGAAAGTACACATTCATGTGTACTATCAGTACACATCGTCTTCAGAGTGTACAGTAGACAGGAAACGAAGCAATATCCAAATCCAATTTATAGGGTACGTCGCCATACCCGATTAGGCCGCTTCCATCAAAATTGACGTTACCTTTCAGTCTTTTAGGAAGTACTTCCTATGTGATGAGCTGTGTAAATAAAAATTACATTTCTTCAAACATATTCTCAACCCTCAGTTGAAAACCAGACACTTGTACGCCGTCTTCGAAGATGATTTTTTGTAATCAAACAAACAATTACAAACAAAAACGTCTACTGTGCCGTAAAAAAGGGGGTATGATTGAATCTTCACTTTGTTAAAATATGCACGGATAAAAATTGATGACTTTTAATTGAAATAATCAAATTTACAATTGAGTAAATTGCATCTGTGTAGGTGCTGTTGTGCTTTACGTTTTAAATATATGATTGGTTAAGCACAACAGTACCTAAACAGATGCAATTTTCTCAATTGTACATTTGATTATTTCAATTAAAATTCATCAATTTTTATCCGTGTACATTTTAACAATTAAAATTCAATCATATAACCCCCTTTTTTACGGGACACTTGACGTTTTTGTTCGTAATCCGTGTACATTTTTTGCAGCTATGGCGTCACGGAACAAAGCTTTATGCATGCAGTCGATTGTTGATGGCTATTTTGAAACAATTCAACTCAGCTCTGAAAGTCTGCATCTGCATCTGGGGTCTGCTGAGTGGCATTATTTCCTACTTACAATGGTTAAAACAATGTAAAACAATCAAAATGATCGTTCAGGGTCTCGTAACTCCGGAACGGCTTGACCAATCGAAAAAGTGGTCTCTGTGAGGATGAAGCCCAGGGAAATTTCTGACCTAGATCGTGTTTCAGATTTTAGGTAGGTGTAGTAGTTTTTTCTGAAACTGTGTCACACACCAACAAAAACAACAACAAGAACAACCACAACAACAAGAAGTGAACAGTTTTCAAATTTACGTGTGGCTCCGTACGTTTACTCTTGCACGGAAATGCATAAGTTGCTATAAATATACTTTCTATACCTATCTACTATCTGGCCAAGTTTGGTCAAAATATATTGAATAGGAACGGAGAATTCAATAGTTTTAGTTATGCTGGAAAGAGGACTTCAATCATATACATATATAAAACAAAAACGTCAAGTGTGCCGTAAAAAAAGGGGTTGAAGTTTCATTTTACTTGTTAAAATGTATACGGATGAAAATTGATCATTTTCAATTGAAATAATAGAATGTACAATTGAGAAAATTACATCTGTTTAAGTGCTGTTGTGCTTTACGTTTTAAATATATGATTCGTAAAACACAACAGCACTTAAACAGATGGAATTTTCTCAATTGTACATTTTATAAATAATAATTGAAAATATTGAATATTGAATATTCAATTTTTATCCGTGTACATTTTAACAAGTGAAAATTCAATCATATAACCCTTTTTGCGGCACACCTGATGTTTTTGTTTGTAATCCGTGTACCTTTTTTTACAGCTATGGCGTCGCGCAACAAAGGTTTATGCATGCTGTTGATTGTTGCTGGCCACTTTGAAACAATTCAAGTCAGCTTTGAAAGCCTGCATCTGCGAAATAAATACGCAATTCTATCGTTTTTAACTGCAAAAAATTAACAAGGCAACTTAGTTTGGTTTAAAAATATATGCGTTTAGCTGAAACACTAAGGGTTCAAAGGGTTCAAAGTATTTTAGCGAGCGTTAACCCCACCCGGTCATCTGCCCGACGAAGCCCTAAGGCCCTATGTCTGCAGCACCCGGAATGGATTCCCAGGAGGTTACCCACCCAAGTACCAATCGGGGCCAATGCTGCGAATTCTTTCAAAGGGTTTCAAAGGGTTCTGCCCGAAGCCCTAAGGCCCAATTCTTTCATTTTACCGTTCTACAATCAACTTTTTAGCAAAGACATAACACGTGCACGAAGAATGAATGTGGAGTTTGGTGAGTGGCATTGTTCCCTAAATACAATGGTTAAAACAATGTAAAACAATCAAAATGATCGTTTAGGGTCCCGTAACTCCGGAATGGGTGGACCAATCGAAAAAGTGGTCCCTGTAAGGTTGAAGCCCAGGGAAATTTCTGGCTCAGATCATGTTTCAGATTTTAGGTAGGTGCAGTAGTTTTTTTCTGAAACCGTGTCAGCCAAGAAGAAGAACAAGAACAAGAACCAGCACAACAACAAGTGAACGGTTTTCAAATTTACGTGTGGCTTCCTACGTTTACTCTTGCACGGAATTGCGTGAAAGTTGGTGTAAAGTTTGTAAAAGTTGCTATCTACTATCTGGCCAAGTTTGGTCGAAATATATTGAATAGAAACGGAGAAATTATTAGTTTCAGTTTTGCTGGAGAGAGGACTTCAATCATATATATATACACGGCCATCGCCGTGTATTATACGTCTCACGCTTTGTTATTTGCTGGATTCGTGAGGCTGAAGAGAATTTGAAGCGCGCTCAAAGATTTACGCAGATCGATAAGCCAGATTCAGTTCGTGTTCCCTAAACACAACCACAACAACAACAAAAAGATTGTCCCGGTCATCGTCATGGAGCAGATAACCCAGTTTGGATTCGCATGCTCTCTAAAAGCAAAACAAACAAAAAAACTCAAAAGAGCCTGTGTTTTCCGCTTGGATTTCTCCAGCTAAATTGTTCTAATCATCGTCGTGGGGTAGATAAACAATCAACAACAACAAATGTAAGTTTTTGAGCGAAGGCTAGCAATTGCTCTTACCTCAGTTACGCTAATCTTATTTAAACTATTAAAAAGTAGAAAAAATTAAACGCAAAATTCGGAAACTGAGGCAGGAAAAAAGGACGACTTTCCTTAGCTGTTACTTTCCTAGAGAGAAAGTTTCTAAACCGGAAGTTACCATTCATGAATTTACATCAGTTGTATGAAAATTCTTAAATTCATTATATTTCAAAAAGCACATTCACATTAAAACACATATCCATGAGAAGTACACGGTTAATTGGCGATAATAGCTCATTTGCTCGAAACGAGGCAGTCCAATGTCTCGGGGGCTGGGAGAAATAGCTCGCGCTACGTGCTCGCGAGCTTTCCCTGCCCCTCTCGACCTTGAACTGCCCAGTTCCTGGCAAACGAGCAATTATCGCCGGTTAACCGCCTATTTTTCACAGATATCTATTACTTATTTCCTGTGCTGGAATATGTTGTAACGTATATCAAGCAGTGATAGATTATGCCCATGGAATGTTGGTTAGGGTATTGTTACGAACTACGTAATGGCTTTAGGCCTTCATGCTCTGAATACATCCGTTGAATACTTGGATTAAAAGTTGGTGGTTATTGTTGGTCGTTTTGACTTGTTACGCCCTTATTTACAGTGAGAACTTTTGAACGACTCGTTTTTGTAGTATCCAGTTAAGTATACGAAACGGTTGGTTAAAGAATGACTGGTTTTTTAGACGACTCATGCTGAAGAATGATCGACTACAACATTTTACTATCGATAGACGTGTACTAAAGAAACACCTAGAATTGGCAGTTTTTAAAGTTCAGCTTCGAGCAACATTTACGGCTAAAGTTGCATCTGAGGTTCAGCTTCCCTGTGAGTCCTGCAAATCACTTCCCTACAACATGCTATGGAGCAGTGCAAAACCATACCCTCCCCCCCTTACAACGTGAACGAAAATGAGTGACCAGGAACGAGCTAGGGGAGGGAGAGGTTGGGGGACAAGAAACACTGAAGAAGGTGTACAAACAAAAATCAACCAAGTTCAACTTTCTTAAGAAAAAATTTTTTTTACCTTCTTTTTCGTTTAAGAGTTTTGGGCTGTATTTGTCTTCTGTCGTAGGGGGTGAGGGAGAGAGCGCCATTGCTGCCCCCCCCCCCCTCAAAAAAAATTCTAGCTACGGTCCTGCGTGTGACCGTGACCTTCGTAAGTTAATGGCTGCAATACGAAAACCACGGCAAGTAAAACCAGACATGTTACGAACGATCATTTCAACAATATCTATGAAGAAACATTTCGAGAACGCTACGCATGTGCACTTTGTTATGGCAGTTCCGAATTGTTTAGTCTTGCAGTAGTATACTAGTATTTTCTTTGAACCTAGCGACAATAAACTGTCGTTGCCCTCCATTCACTCGTTTGGTTGCATACTGGCAACATCTTTATTTCCCGCCATTTCACTGTAGTGGGTTTCTAAGTGGATATCCACTCCGCACTGTTGATCAAGCTCCAGTTAAACCGAAAATTGTTGAAAAAAAGTAACGTTCTGTTTTTATTTCTTTAACCTGAATACATCGTAAAACATTTTTTAAATACATTTCAAGAAAATACATTCTGAAAAATTCTTAAAATACATTTTAAGAATACATTAAAAATTTTTTTAACGGCATGTGTGCCACCCTATTCTATCTGGTTGACCTTTGATTTTTATTTATATATGCTATATTTTTTTATTTATTTATTGTTTTTTTTTTAAGTGATGACAAATCACACTATCTGGGTGCTTTAGTTTTTAGTACTCACCGTATAGTATACAATTTTTTAGCAATGTTTATAATTTTTAATTGTACAGCATCATTTTGGGCCTTTTAACACTTTTTACACCCTTCCCATGTCCTGCACGTTTGGTGATGCCATCGGGGGCCTTTGAGTCCCTGGCAGGTCTAACCTTGGTGGTAAGGCATTCGTGTCCCCAAACCTCTTACCATCATCATTCCTTGGCCGCTTTATGTACACTGTATTCACATGTAATTGTGGCTGGCTGTTAGTGACTCCCCAGTCCTTGCCAAACCCGTTGCTATCGCAACAAATATTATTATTATTATTATTCTTATCTTCTTTTATTTTCCCCATAAACTGTAGCCTAAAACTTTAATGTTAAAATCAGTCTTGAACTTAAAGTCTGTCTCAAACTTAAAGTTTAGCTGTCACTGCACTTTCGGGCGAACTTGGCAATGGCAGTATTAACACACGTAAATAATGTAAAACACAGGCAAGCCGTCTTTCTACACCCGGACTTTATGCAATAAATGAATAAATTACATGAATTTCCATAGAATCTGCACTTTTCAACTCTGATTCCTTTTAACTTCAGACAGAATACTTCCATTTTCTGTGCATATGGTGAGCATATGCTGCTAGTTAAGAGGATATTATTCTGGTCATTATTCTCGTCTTTTGTTCAAAAGGCTTTAAAGCTTTAAAAATGATTGAAGTATTAGTAAGGTACTAAAACATCAACTACCACATTTTATGATTTCAAACTGATGAAAGTTATGGAGCGGAGGACGACAAAACATACTATAGTAATCGACTTAAAAAAGAAGATGCGATTCATTTCACGGTTTTACGACCGCGTTTTAAAGGAAAATAAAGACGAACGAGGACTTACTTGCATACAATAATTAAGCGCTTTTATTGACTTTAAAGCTCATGTTTAGATGTCCTTTCACTCTCGTTATCTGATTAAAACTGAACAATCTCCTTTCAAAATGTTTATCGAAGGCCTACAAACGACCAATGAATTTCGATAATAGGCTACAAATCATTGGTCACGTTTATTAATGATTTTTGTTGTGCCATTGTGCATGCTATGTTCTTATAAAGAGTTCCAGTAGGAACCAGTACTGTTCGATATTGCAATAATCAACTTTTTAAAGAAAGTTCTAGATACACCCAAACCCAAAACTGGTACAAAAGGATTAAATAAACACGGACGCAAACCTATTTGCGTTGCCTTTTGGACTTATATGGAATCAGACTGCCTGAGCGGGGAATCGAACCCACGACCTTTGAAATCAAAGGCCGAGGTCCTACTGCTGAGCCATACTGATACGGCCTTAACGTCCAGCATTTAACACGCACCCATATATAGGGTACATGTAAACATGCACTTACGGTTTTCCGTCCTATAAAAGGAGCTGCCAAGTTTCCACAACGAGTCGACATTTGAAAGTAGTGATATCATTTAACCAGGGAAAGGCCGCCAAGGCTGACCCTATTAACCACCAAATTTGGCGCATTGCCTTCTTCTTTAATTTTATGTGCTGTAGGATTGATCATAATTATTTGCATGTATGACTGATTGCGTAAATGTCGATATCGGAGTCAATTGTACAATTTAAGTCCGACATGTTTCAGCAGTCGTGCAAAGAAATTTCAGAGGGCACTGAACCAGTTTGCCGGTTAATAGGGTTAGCCTTGGCGTTCTTTTCTTGGTTAATGATGTAACTGCTTTCAAACACAGACCCTTTATGGAAACCTTGGCAGCTTCTAGCTTTAATGCCAATTTTGGTTTGGGGTATCTCACAACTTTCACACGACTTAGATCGCACGAAACAATTGGCATTGATCCCTAATTGCATTTTTAAAACAATGTTAAACAATAAAACTGATCGTTCAGGGTCATGTAATTCTGGAATGGCTCGACCAATTGAAAAAGTGCCCTTGTTGAGGCTAGAGGTCCAGGAAATTTCTGGCTTAAATCATGTTTCAGATTTTATGTAGGTGCAGTAGTTTTTTCTGAAAGGGTGACAGAACAACAAGAAGTGAACTGTTTTCAAATTTACTCAAATTTACTTGTGGCTCCCTCAGCTACTTTTACTATTTTGAAGAATGGCATAATTTTTGGTATAAATATTCCTTCCATACGTATCTATTATCTAGCCAAGTTTCGTCGAAAAATAGTGAATAAGAACGGAGGTAGTAAATTTTTAGTTTTGCTAAATTTTGCTTTCGTGAGGATTTCAATCGTTACTCGGCCGAGTGTGATACTAATCATATGAAAAAATGTGATTGCTGTCCTCGAAATGAACGAAAGCCAACAAATAAAGAATAAAGAAAAAAAATGAACCAGAAAACTAGATTGGTGCTTCCATCTCATAATTGCTATAAAAAAAAATGGATTTCATCAATTTGGACCAAAAAGATTCGATATCTACCCGAAAACAAAACTTATTAAGGATTCCCGCCAAGCTTTTCGGCCGTGTGAAGTCATGATATCAAACGCCAAGCTCTTTCACCAAGCTAATCCCACCGACTAAGACTTCAAACGTAAAATGAAATAAGTGAAAATTGGGCGATAAGCAATTTTCATATATTTCATTTAGCCTTCGAACTATTAAATGGTGGGATTAGCTTGGTGAAAGTGCTTATCGTTTTATATCACGACTTCGCACGGCCAAAAAGCTTGGCGTGAATCCTTAACAAGTTTTGTTTTGGGGCAGATTACAATTTACAAATGGTATCTGACAACAATTAAGTCTCATCTAACTTGGCAGTGACACACTATCTCTAGATATTAAAAGAACAACTTATTAACCAGTGCATAGAGTGTTTTATACAATATTAATAAACTTGGTATTTTCCATTTTTGGTCCGGTGCACCCAAAAAATTTTTTTCTGCAAAGCATATTACAAAGTTTAAAAAAAGGAATACAAAATTTTTGTGAAATGATCGTGT
Source organism: Lithobius niger (assembly GCA_023313725.1). NCBI lineage: Eukaryota > Metazoa > Arthropoda > Chilopoda > Lithobiomorpha > Lithobiidae > Lithobius > Lithobius niger. The sequence continues at coordinate 22,317 of JAHWFP010110524.1, forward strand.
CTGTGTAATGATCAGATCTCTGTAAAACATTTCACTTTTGGTAAATTTAGTTCTAATTTAAAACATTTATAATACCAACGTTTAAAATTGTGTCAACTGCAAAATATCAGTGGCTCAACTGTTTACTTAGGTTTACCCAAAAACGCAAGAAAGTTTGCAAAACGGTGAAGTTTCAGCCTCTCTTGTGCAACTTAGCTAACCGGTCGAATACTGACAAGTCTCGCTCGACTCGTTGCGGTTGGAGTGCGCGAGCGAGATTGGCGGGTCGATGAAGGCAAGCGGGGGCGATTAAAATTGATTGCGTGGGCGCGAGGGCACCGCAAAGCACGCCCCTGAGTCCATCCGACAATGATCCACACTTAGGCGGGATTAATAGAGCCAAGCCGAGCCGAGCCATCGATAAAACTAATCGAGCAGGTGGTGTTGCCGCCAAACGCATACGACCAGGGAGAAGGACACTACTGCATCCTGGTCCACCTTAACCCTCACTAAACAGGTACCCCCTCCCTCACTCGTTAAACAACGTCAATCGATCTGCGTGTGGGGTTGGTGGCTGGAGGGGGGAGATTAATGTACGACTGTTCGTAGTTGCGTCAATGCAGTAAGGCGAAATTGTGTAAAGCAAGCTGCATACCCACGCACAGCCCATGACGTTACACACCAAAGCATTTTTTAAACCTAAAAAGTGTATTCCGATCACAACAAAAACACCCTCGTCGCCAACTGTGATGTTCTTGGCTTGGACATACCTAAGCCCAGCGTTGGCACCAATGGTAAAGAAACACACGGAATACCAGAGTGTAGGCTACAGCTGATAAGACAGTTTACTTCCTGTTACCTGTGGTATAAATAGTGGTACAGCAGGAAGTCATGTGATGTAACAAAATGCTATATATAAATAATGAGACAGCCCATTAGGTAGTTAGAGGGTTATCTGAGTACGGTTAACATAAAGACATGAAATTGAAGGCGGCCATTGTGGAGCACACAAGTGACGACTCCACAATACTCACATCTCATAAATACGATACTATACAATATTCAGCAATAAAAATTAATGCAAACCCTCCCCCCCCCTCCATATTCAACATTAAACCCAGAACAGTCGAATGTTCGATTCCTACCAAACCATACCAGTAGCTCATGCCGGCAGGAGAAGATATACAGGGTATTTCATAAAGTACTGAGAAATTTAAAGTATGGTAGGCCTATAGTAGGCCTATACCGTGCACAACTCCGGTCCAAACAAGGCTTTGGCACAAAGTGCTAGTTTATTAATTCTTGTTATTGTGTATTTATTTTTGCAAAAATGCCTGTAAAGTGCACTATTGAGGAACGCCTTGAACTGGTCCTGTTTTATGGCATGGTGGGACTCAACTTTCAAACTTTCGCAGCAGTTAGTGGCCAATTTCACCTCTGTCCTCACGACAGGGATAGGCCATGTGGTAACACAATCTCTAATTTATTACGGAAATTCAAGGAAACAGGCTCTGTGACTGACAACTGGGAAGCATGTGGCCATCCACGTTCGACATCGGATGAGGGGCATACCCTTGCAGTGATTGAATCCGTTGAGGCAACAGCTCGTGTATCTCAAACAAACCTGGCCCAAACCGCTGAACACCAACGAAACAGCTATTCACAGAATCCTTAAAGAGAAGGGTACCACGGACTGAAACCTGTCACTCCACAGCATCTAGCTGTACCTTCCAAAACGACCGCACAGAGCGAACAGAACGCACCACTGTTAGAAACAGTTTGGCTCCAAACTTACTGCAATCACAGCTCAGCAAAATCAACTAGCTGAACAGGGCACTCTTTACGTCGTACCTTTAACCTTTGACGTGGCTAATTGGTTGGACCTGGCTAGGCTAATGAATGTTACCAGGCCCGATGAGGAGGTGGTTGCAAGTATTGGTGCTTTTGAGCATGCAGGAGGTACCGGAAACAGATTCATCGCTGACGATGGTTGACGTAAGCAAGCCACATGACACGACTATAGTAGGGAATGAGCTCAACTGTCACCAACAGTGGTGCGTTTGGTTCATACTGTTCGGTGCTTTATAAAGGTACTGCTAATGAGGACTGGGGACTTTGATAGAGAGCTCCAATTCGCAGGGCTATTGGTACCATTGATGTTGACGATACATTTCTACATCATCTGGTAATGACTGATGAGGCCCACATTGTTTGCTTGTATCATCCAACAAACAAAAGACGCGTGAATGTGTTATCACAAACCCGAACTTCACAAATAAATCGCTTTCAACATAATTCTAGGACATACATGTAGGGTTGGAGTTGATAGGACATTTCTTCATTGATGGACCACTACATGCAGCACGGTACTTGCAGCAGCTTGATCAGGATGAGATACAACCAGCCTTCGAGGAGAAAGTGCCACTGGTCTTTATTGATAACGTATGGTTTCGACATGATGGGGGCCTAACCCCACTGTGAACTAAATTTCAGTGGCTGGTTGGCTCAGACCTTCGGAGCCAGGTGGAGTAGGAGGGGAACCAGTGGAATGGCCACCTTGGAGTTCCAATCTCACCCCTCCTGACTTTTTCCTATGGGGCTATTTCAAGGGCTGACTTGCCGCAGCATCGCAACAGATAACAAACATTCAGGAGCTACGGCTGAGAATTCTTGACATGTGCCGAATAATAACACCGGCTGGTAAGATCTGGACCAAAGGCTCAGGCATTACGTAGCAGCTCAGGGAAGGCACTTCAAGAACCTAGTATTGAATTCGAGTAGATTTTGCATACCTTCATTGAGGAACAGAAAACAGTTCTACATTTGCAATTCAATCAGTTGATGAAGGTTTAGGAAATTCGGCGATCAAGCTGGAGGATTTACGTTCACCGTAGCTTAAGTTAGGCCAGCCAGGGGACTGTACATGTCTATTCGTTCATTGGTTTCCATTCCTTTGCGTTCCATCGGTTTAGTTCCGTGGTTTATTCTTGCCCCCCCCCCCCCCTCCCCCGGTGTGATTTATCTCCGTGTTTTATTTACGATGATTTAGGTCTACAGTCCGTGCCATCGATTTCCACAGAGATTAAGAAAGTCTTATTTGGGCTGGAGTTGTACAAGGTTTACACTCCTAACAAATTGTGTACACTCGTGTAAGCTATCTTTATTATAATATCGGAGGCCGGCTTAAAGGAAAGCCTAAAGGAAAACCACTTCTCCCCTCCTCGCGCCCGCATTGAAAATGCACTCTCCCACTCTACCTGCAGCCACAAAGGAGCCAGGCATGAGTGGTCGATCAATCTGACAAGTCGTCGGGAAAATGTCCCGGGAAATGTGTCCCGGGAAAGGTGACCGGCCCCGTGCATAGCACGGTCTTCCTCTAGTATAGTACTAATTTCTCAGCACTTATCGAATCACCCTGTATATATAATATATACATGGTATATATATGCATAATATACGTATATGTATGTATAATATATGCATATGTATTTATAATGTGCGTATAATATTGAAATATGTGGGAGTTAGGCACAAGCAGTACTTACTGAATTGACTTAGACCTATAGTTCCAGTGTATTACGAATCACATCACCTAAGTTAGCTAAGTTTGTACTACAAACGTATCCCCTGAGGCCTCAATTTATTCCAAGTAATGATAGCTCAGTTGCAGAATGTGTTTATGTATAGTTATAGGAATTCCCTGATGCTGGATCGAGCTTCGGCGGGAGAAGACTTCTATATTGGCTACATTAAAGGTCTAGTAGTAACGAGTTCTACGTTAAGGCCGCTAAAAGTTAATTTGAGTGGTTCTCAGGAGTGCAGGCATGGGATGTTTCTTAACGCATGAAACGTTTTCATGACATCGTCTAAAAAAAAATTCCTATCACGCATTAGCACTTTCATCGTACATTTCCTGGAGCCAATGGCCACAACAGCTCTTTGCTCCGTTCACACGATCGCCTCGAAACAAATCTGTGAGTTGTTCAGAGGCATGTAAATCACAACTACAAATTTGGATCTACAGAATGACTTTTATCAAGTATAATGTGGTGAATAAAATCACGAATAAAACGTTAAAAAAAAAACACCGCCCGCTCGCGTCAATTTTTGTTAGTACCACTCCTCAGAACCACTTAATTAATCTTTAGCGGCCTAAATTATGGCGGAAGCAGAAAATTTCTAGCCTGGTATTTTAGGGAAAGATGTGCCCTCTCTTGCCTCATTATCTTGTCGATTGTTGCATGTAAAAGACTGTAGCCATGGACGGGACGGAAAGCCAAATAGGCTCTTAAATTAATGCAGATGCAAACGTATTTCCGTTGCCTCTTGAGCTTAAATGTCAGACTGGCTGAGCGGAATTGAACACCTAACCTTTGAGACCAAAAGCCCAAAGCCCGTGTCAATGTGGGGATGCGATAGGGATACGGCCTTGCTCTCAAAAGGTCGTGGGTTCAAATCTCGCCCAGACAGGCAACCTAACATTTTAAGTCCAAAATGCGACGGAAATAGGTTTGCATCTGGATTAGCTGTTGTAGGAATTTCCGATCGGAGTTGCCTAGCAAAATTGTCCTTCTCGCCTCCTGGTGCTATGGCTTCTGCTGGGAGCGCTTCAAAAAGTCTTCCTGTACGATGTTTGCTTCCAGAACATTGCTCTTTATATTTTAGGTTGTTGTGTCATATCTCATGATCATATCTAAACTTTATTACATTAAAAACACTGGCTTTCGAAACTTTCACGCTTTTTTAACGCGTTTACGTGAAGCACGAATGAAGGCTCTGGAAGGAGGGTTGATTCCCTTGGCTTCCTCTCCCACTCACTCCCCTCTTTTCCCATCCTCGACTTCCATTATCCCCGGTGCCTTTAACCCATTTTCTGTCTTTTCGTGAAAGGCTTTTGCATCGCATTTGCCACCGCATTTCGATGAGTCCATCAGCTTTCGGGAAATTGAAGAGCCTCTCAACAACACAAGGAAAACAAGGCATAAATCACAGAAAACAGGTGCTAGAAGCATTTAGCCGATTGCTTGGTTCATCTAGTTTCTAAAAGGGTTGAGTTTGGGAGGCCAATCTCATTGCCTCCAAACCCTTTATCCACCAAACCCATTTCTCCGCAAAGTCCATTTCCTAAGTACTTTTATGGCCGAATTGGAAAGGCGGTCGTGGAATGGCTGAAGAGAACGGGAGAAGCAACAAACAAGATTGGCGGATGGATGGATTGGAAAGGAAGTGAAGGGATTGCATTGTAAGAAGACAGCGAAAGGGGGGGGGGCACTTATTTCAGTGGCATTCTTATCTTCACACTTGGAGATATATATCGTTGTTGACCCATTTACTTGAAAATATTTTAAAGAGGGTTTAGCTGTTGGTTTAAATGTTGGGATCAAATAGTGTGGGTAGCTGAGGGCATGGGTAACTGCGAGCACTGGGGCGTCCTGGTCCCACCTGTACATCTCTGGCTTCGTATAAAACCCAGGTTCGATCCTGGCGATAGGAAATGTACATGTACGGGTTTTTCTCCAGTAGTTTCCCGCCCGTTGCATAAGGGTTTCCTCCGGGTACTCCGGTTTCCTCCCTCATGCGGCAAAAAAACAACTGCCTCGTGCATCGTCTGTATTATTTATTGTTTATGTATTTATTTATAACCCACCTTTCTTTTCCATATGTTGGAGGAGCTGAACGCCCAGTTGCCTGCTGGCTTTGGGTTTGCAGGAATGGATGCTCAGGGAGGGGGAAAATCAAAGCTAGTGATTATACTGGATGAATAATTTATTAAAATATAAGAGGATAGGGGTAGTAAAACTAATTACTCCGGAAAAAGACGGGGATGAAAAAATCGTCAGTGAATGAGATTCAGACAGTATGTCAAAATGATCAGTGTGTTAATTCACAGTATTTATTCACAGTATAAAAAGAAAATTAACGATCTGTATATTTTAATATTATTGATGGTGTTGCTGCTTTGAGGTAGTTTTCTGTCGTTTTGTCGTATTGTTAATGATATAAACAGTTCGGTTGGGTTAGGTTAGGTTAGATCAGTCAGGTTAGGGGTTCACGACAATTCGGTCCCAAAAACTCGCCCCGGACAATTCGGTCCTAAAAAAAATAAAACCACACTTGTAAAACCGAGTTCACCCTTGCAGTAGAGCGGGGGGGGGGGTAAAGGAAAGGTGACGTATTTTCAGGTGCGGGATTTATGCTAAGAACACTGGTGCTACAATGGGGAACGGGGAGGTAATCTAAATTCTTAGAAAAAAGGGTTAGGGAATTTGTGAACGCTCCCCAATCGTTGCTGCACTTTCAAAACTTTGGGTTCTACATGTTTCGATGGAGGTTCTCCCTTTGCTTCTTGAGCAATGGCCAACGCTACGTTTGAATGGCTTTCAAGGGTGCCCGCAGAACGGAAAAAAGGGATGGGCTCGAAAACTCAAACGAGGCAAAATGATCAATCCAAAGGGCAAAATGATTAATTAAAAGGGCAAAAAGGTCAATCAATGACACGAAATCACGTGCACCGGTGAGAAGTCTCAGCACCATCCCTTTCCATGATGGAAAGGAAAGCTTACATTTTAAACGTTTTACGCTCGCAGCCTTTTTTTCCCCAACATTTTTTATGCGTAAAACTGGCAACCAGCCTCTTGGGGGAAGGGGGGGGGGAGTGTTTGAGCCCCAATAGGCGCCCTTGATGGCTTTGATAGCTTTCCACACAGTTGGATGACTATAAGCAAAGATTCTGTTCCAATTCTCCGCAGCATTGCTTGTGTGACTGGTATCTGTCATTGTTGCGTCGTTTTATAGTACTACGTGGCGCTCAACTACTTAGCATTCATTTACATAAACCCATTTAACCACTCGGGCGAGTTACTTTTTCTTTTTTGCGGGACCGAATTTTCGTAGGGTTATTTTTTATACGGGACCGAATTGTCGCAGTATCTGTAATTTTGGGACCGAATGGATCGGGACCAAGTTGTCCGGGACCGAATTGTCATGGACCCCAGGTTACGTTATGACGATTTTTAGGTAACATCCTTTTCTCATATAGATCGCTATCCTTACCATTTACCAAAAAAAAAGTTTCTCTTTCTGTATTAATACGGCTAACACTAGATTCGGAAACGTTCAATTCGTAACTGTTACACTATTTTTTTCTCCATTTCACAAAGTGAATACTGATTGCCGTATGATAAGGTACGAAAGCGAGACAACTTGGGGAAATTAAATGGGAGGTTTTTATTTCATGGTGCTTGGAGTTGCGGTACTGTACATTTTGTACATGTTATCTTTGAACCCATTTATCTGCACCTTTTTTGGGATGGATTTGAAGGGCTTCAAATGACCTTTCGAATCTGGGGGAAAAAAGCCGATAAAAAAAGCTGCGAAACAAAAGCTGATGGAAAAAAGCCGATATACAAAAGTCGAAAAAAACACCAAAAAAAAAGGTAATGGATTAAAAAAAAAAACGCAGAAAAAAACGATCGAAAAAATACGAAAATATTCTGATGGAAAATTTATAAAAATACTACCTAAATATAGTTAGTGCGTGCGAAACAACGGACAACTCGATATAGCCAGAAACCTTATCAGCACGTCTGGCAGTCTGTGACTTTTCCTCTTGTTTTTTTATACACTTTTTTTATGGTTGGAGAGGGAGGGAAGCAACAGAATCCAGAAAAATGTCAAAATTTGTGCAGAGAAATATCAAAAATCTCTGGAAAAAAGTTAAAGGAATTTTGGGAACAAAATATTTACGTTTTCTCGAATTTGTCTTTAACTATCCAAAGTCGACTGAATGATTATTCCACCACTCCTTCCTGGGGTGCGGAATTTGTAGGAAATTTTTCATTTCCCGAATTTTTACTCCTGGGGGGGGGGGGGGGGGG
>JAHWFP010110524.1:39629-55284 GCA_023313725.1 Lithobius niger
ATAACAGATGGTAACACGACACTCCCTCCCCCCTTCAGACGCTACTAATATGTGAATGCTCCCTTGTTGGGGCTGCCATGACCAGAAAACATTTTAATTTTACATTTGTAACATATGCTTGTAACAGACGGTCCTCAAATTTTAACTGCCATTTTATTTAATTTAAGCAAAGACGGAAAGCCAAAGGCTCAACAAGTTAAATAAATACTGAGGCCGTGTCAGTCTGGCTCAGCGTTAGGATTTCGCACTTTGGTTCCAAAGGTCGTCGTGGGTTCGATTCCCCGCTCAGGCAGTCTGACATAGATGTCCAAAAGGCCTCGTCAATAGCTTTGCATCTGTATTTATTTATTTATTTTATTTTTTTAATTGGAAAATTTCTTTTGACTTGGGACCGAATTGTCGTATTTGCGGTCTTTGTTTTACTGGGACCGAATTGTTGCGAACCCTGTGGTGGTTGCTCAGTAGGATTGTATTTTAAACCCTTATAAAACTCGCCACAGTGTCGGACTGGCACGCCTGATGACCCGGTGATAGAAGAGCCCCTACCACTTCGAAGTGTTGCAGCATCAAGGTGAAACATAAAACCCCATCGTATTAGAAAGACAAATCTAGCAAGCAATCCAGCCATCCTATTTTACTGTATTTTGCGCATGCCAACTTACCAGCACTGCACTATTCCTGGTAAGCAAGGCTAACCGGCCAGACTTAACGGTATTAATAATGTGGACAATATGGCACCACGAATCGACGTTGCCGACGACGTTGCTAAATTACAGAGGTGTATTCGGCAAGCTTAAAATTGGTTTTAAACCTGAATATTTGTCACGTAAAGCTACGTAACATTAAAGTTATATTTCTGAAATTGCCAATGTTGCGATTTGCACCAAAAACCGTTCTCAACCCACTGTACAGAAACTTACTGGCACCTAGCGGCAATTTCAAAAATTAAACTTTAATTTTTACACAGCTTTATGTGACACTTTTTATTAGCTTTAAAACCAATTTTAAATAACTTTTTAAGTTCACTGCCACTCAAGAAGTTTTAAAGTCAAGTGTAAATGGTAGTAGGTAAAAATACCCCTGGAAAAAATACCCCTGGAAAAAAAATCCTCGGAAAAAAACCCTTGGAAGAAATACCCTCGAAAAAAAAATAGAACCTAGTTGATTTGAGGCAAGTACAATTTTATTTTGTCAAAGCAGTGTTAAAAGTAGTTTAACTTCCAAGCAGGCATGATACCTGGAGCGAAACCGGGAGGCAAGACGCGCAATTTCTACGACAGTTGGCCTTTGAAGCAAACTTTCTTCCTCACTTCCAGGTCGTTTAAATGCTACTACTTGTGGATTAACACGTGCTTGCATGAAACGCAGAACATAAGACACTTTTTTACCCATATTTTGCAGCAAAATCCTCAAAGCGTCATTTTCAACGTACGTTTTCCCAGTGTAAAAAGAGTCACTCGTTCGACAATATTGGCCACATGCGGATAAAAAGCCAAAAAAAAAAACAAAAAAAAAACCAGCCGATGGAAAAACAGATCTATGGGGGAAAAAAACTAACTGTGTTGTCGATTTCTTTTTCGTGTTGTTGTTTTTATTATACGTGAGGTTATTTTAGGTCAGTTGCCGTGGCTCGAATTTCACCAGGCAGGCAAAAAAGTTAAACCAGAAAACCTTTTTTCGGCTGATTTTGTTCCGTTCGGCTAATCGCAACTAATCTCACACACACAAAAAGAACTAGTAGATTCTTGTGTGTGGAAGAAACACTGGGTGTAAAAATGCTTTTTTCACATTTTTAAAATTGGTTATATAAACAGGATTTGGGGTATTTTTCCAGGATTTTTTCCGAGAGGGTATTTTTTCCGTGGATATTTTTTCCGGGGTATTTTTTCCAGGGGTATTTTCTCCGGGGGTATTTTTACCTAGATCCAGTATAAATAGACCAACACGTTTGTGCAGCCTGAAAGAATGTTATGGAAGGCGTCGTGGGGAGCCTCATAAGCTCCCTGAACCATTGCTACGACGTCAGAGGATGGGGGCGAGAGGTAATCGTCTTACTGGAAAATCGCAAAATTGGAAAAACGTATATAGTACAACAGTTTAACGAAAAATCGTCTAACATGAAATTCGTATAATGGAAGATCGTCTAATGTCCTCGCCTCGCTCACACTACCGTGCTCGCTGCGGCTATACATATAACATAAGAAACTGCAGGTATATTATTGTCCAGTTACACGTTTATCCATTACACGTTATTCCGTTTCGATGATTTTCCAGATTTTTTATTTAGGCAGATATTGACATTATTATCCCATTAGACGATTTTCGTCCGACGCCCCCAGAGGATGACGTGTCGGAATCAACTTACACTTTAGGAATGCGTTGCTGGAAATCGCATGGTCGCTATTGAATAACGAGTACATTGAGGTTTTCTCACTTTTGTTATTTTCTCCATTTCAGACTGCATGGCGCTTCTTGTGCCATCTCGTGTTGTGGACGGGAAAACGGGTGGACGAGAAAAACTTCCATTCAAATTCAAGTTTTTCCCACCCGAACATTCTCTTTTTCTCTCCTTAACATTTTATTTAATTCCAAGAATACTATAAACAAATACCCGACTTTAGTAAATAAACACCCGTCGTAGCATCCGGGAACTGCAGTGAAATCCAGTGGGCATCCATCTAGGCAAAGGAATTTCACGCGTCGTTGTGTAGCCAGGAATCGAACGGGGATCTTATGGATACACGTCTACTGCTTCGGATACCCAATTTGATTCCCTGCTGCACATTGACACAAGACACATTTTCGTCTGGACTGCCACACACTGGACTTTCCCCAGAAGCTGCTACTTCTCATGCAGTTTCATTTCTCTACCAAGAATACTGAAAGGTTCAAACAGAAGCAGATTTTTACAGCCTTTTATTTTTCTAACACATAAGCGCATCATTTATGTGTATTCGAGTATTAATTTTTTTCTTGAACAAATAATGAAAGTGTGTTACAACGGAGCAATGCGCGGCAAGAAATGCACTAATTTTTTTTCTTTTTTTTCCTTCACTGTTTCAGATGATTGATTCCAGCAGCCGACGGGACAGGTATTGTGTCACTCTGGAAAACCCGACACAAAGCACCATGAGCTCTGGAAGCAACGACAAACCAAAACGGCAGCAAAATTAAGAGTTGGGACGTTAGTTTAGAAACGTTAGGAGGTCGACGCGAAGTATCCAGAAAAAAAAAATGGACGGGAAAAAACATGCTCGTAGTAAACTTGCACTCGTAGTAGAAGGCAATTACTGAAACACAAGCAAGTCTGACGATAAACACACAAAATGGGTCAAAGAGATTACAAAGTTGATAAGCACAAAAAAAAAAAATAGTACGTACACAGGTTCACGTGAAAGGAGAAATAAATAAAGGCTCATATGTATTTTTAATTGGCTCATGTGTGCTTTTAGCGTCGTTTTCAAATCCCTTAACTTCTCAATGTTCAGGCAACTGTTAAAAAGTTTTGGCACATTGTATTCTCTATTCCGTTCTCCATACACATTTTTTTGCAAATGGTAGCCTCCTGTGTACCGGTAAGTGCTTTTCCTAAAGCATAACGCTTTAGACTTATCGTTAGTTTTTAATTTATGGCTATATTAGTTGTTGAGGGTCGCAACATAGTCTCTCAGTTGAGTAAATCTTAAAATTTTCGTATTATTGAATAATGTATTAGGATTTTCACAAATTTGACTCATATATGTATTGGAACGTATAAACTCATCATTTAGGACAATCATTGTCGAAATCCTCCTGGGGGTTTCCTGCATTTCCTCAACATTCAACTTTATTGATATTAAAATAATGTCAGCAAACAAAAGACAGATCCATGATTCATAGCGTCCTCAATACCGTTAATGTAAATTAAAATAGCAGTGGACCAAGCACAGAACCTTGGGGAACACCAGTATTTACATATGACGTATTAAAATTCATCTCTAATTTTTGTTACATGTAATTCTATGTTCCAGGTAATTTATAATAATGTTTAAGATTTTTCTTCTTAGACCGTGAGTGTTATATTTACGAAATTTAATTGCATAATTTATGCAGGTGTCAAAGGTTTTTGTAAGTCAGTAAGTATTTCACTTCACGCTTGCCACTTAAGAGCTTTTTTGGTCATATCATTAATTTCCTTTAAAGCTTCACTGGTCCAAAAATTCTAAAGCCAAATTATTGCTTCGTTTTCAGCTTATTTTTATTTAAAAAAAAAAATAGTTATTTTTTAGCAAAAAAAACTTTTCAATTATTTTATTACTAATTACTGGTAAAAGAGATATGGGTTTGTAGTTATTCATGGCATTCTTTTATCATTTTAACAGATCTAAGAACTTGTTTTTTTAATCCCTCAAGACAACATTCGCTATCAATGATTTTATTGATTAGTTTCGAGATTATATAGAGGAAGTAACTTTTCTTGAAAATGACTGAAAACGAAGCCAATACCAGTTGCGTTTGTTGTTTTCATGTTCTTTACAATTTTAAATATCTCATCAATAGAAACATACAAAATATTCATCGAATTTGTACTTTCTGTTGCAGAATATATTATGCCAACCTTCTCCAAATTTTCCAAAACTTGTTGTTGACGTAGTATTATGTTTTAATAAAACATGCCTATTAGACAAACTTGTTCCGCAAAATTGAAATTAAAGTTATTTGTTAATGTTTAAATGTATGCAGGAATGGTTTCTTTAGATGTCCGTCTTATGTTTAATTTTCTGATGTGGCTCGTCAAATCGTTTAACTTGTTCAAAATTTCCTCGAGTCAGTGCCTATTTTACTGTTAAGATTTTGGTAGCAATTCCGTTTAACAAGTTGTGTAAGTTATAACAACTCTCGCTTCATTTTATTTTTAGAACATTTTTCCACAACATATTTTTGTCGTCAATTTTTTTTTTATTAAATTCTCATATAGCTAAGGTTTACGTCCGTTATTTTTCTTATTTCCAGCAATTCTTAAGTTCGTTTTTTTGCGTATTATCTTTAAGTTTATTCATCTCATAAATTTTTTTTTAAGTTTATCATTGAGAAAATTATAGGCTTCATTCATATCCGTCAGGTATCTATGCAATCATTTTTATACAAATGTTGAACTACTTGAGTAGTTCTTCCGCCGACCTTAAAGATTGGGTGGAGCTTCCCCGACAGTGACGTTTTAGTTGGGGAGGAGGGTGTGTCACCCCCCCCCCCCTCCCCCGCCCACAATTCCGGCACTGAGGCGTAATTGTGTACTGTTAAGTGTGTAAGATTTGGATGGGAAGGATTAATGACTCCAAATTACGTGAAGTTGGCAGGAAGTCTTCGATTCAAATCTCAGTGTGGGCAGTTGTTTCTTTTTTTTCTCGGATTCGTGTATCTTGTACCTTAAAAGGCCAGTCTTTAATGTTGACTGTTTTGCTTAGTTTACCCTTAACCTTGTGGTTTATTCTTCATTTGCGTTAGATCATTTTATTTCAGACTTTACCCTTACGTATGTAGTATAAAATACGTAATTCGTCGAACATTTCAGGACCTTTAAAAAAGGAGGGGGAGGGGGTATTCCCCTGTAGATACGCCACTGGTGTAGGCAAACCAACTAAATTTCTTGAGGCGTGTCGAAATTTCATTCTCCCCACGGTCTCATTGTTTGAAGGCAAAGCAATTTGGCGGACGGTCCCTCAAATCGTTTGTGGATGGTTCATCCTTTTGAAACGAATGTCTGTGTTGTGGTGTCGCGAACAGTTGGGTGGAGGGGGTTGGGGGCTTTAGCCATCCACGAGAGATCTTGCTGTAGATCAAGGGGTGACATGGACCCAACGAAACGATCTTGCCGCCGAATCGGTTTTGGTTTTGTTTTGTTGGGGCCCCAGAAGAGGGGGGGGGGGTTGGAGGGGGAAGTGTTACCAGAGAAAGAAAAGCAGAATGTTGAGCGGCCTCTCGATACGCTATCGCTGCCCCATCTAGGGTCTGTAGGGGGTGCTTTAGAACGCTCGGAGTAAAGAGGTCCATTGTTGCAAATTGTCACCGTTCTTTGTTGCAAACAAAAGAGCCAAGGATGAAGTAGTCGCAACCACACCTGTGGTTACAAACACAGACCACGCTTTGTGCTTCGCAGTGGTTCTCCCCCCAGGCTTATACATCGCCGTCGTTTCTCTCCATTGCACCCCCTCCGAGGGGATACCCACTTCTAGTTCTTCAGAATTCTAAACCCTCCCCCCACCACCTGCCCTGTTCTTTCCCCGTATACGAAGCTGCATGGCTTTTGTCCGACTTCATTCAACGCGAACGCTGCTTGAATTCGTCAGTTATTTTTCGTTTGACGGGTATTAATATGAGACCATGCTTTTTAGTGTCAAATTCTTCATATTGGGAGACGTCATACAGAAAGGAGACCGGTTAGGGAGTGAGAATGGAGGTTAGGTAGCATACATTAAGCCACTGCCAACACAATGATAACAATGCATTCTTTTAAACGGTACTGTTAGGTCTATAAAGCGGACGGACAGTCGCTATTTTACGCTGTTTTTGCGTTGCTATAACAATACTTGTTTTTGTAATTTATTACCGTACATAAAAAAAAAATGAATGGCGAAATTAAAAATAATTGGTTTGTTTTCACAAGGTGTGTGTTATTCCTCATTTTTACCATTTTAATTGGTATTGGTTTTTATTTTTAGATTGAAAGTCAATAATTCTGTCATTTCCAACCCCGAGGACAATTTCCAGATTTTCGCTTCCGCCCTTACCTCTTTCTCGCCCGAATCGTCCCTAAAAGACAAAGAAAAAAACCCATCCCTTTTCTAAAGCGGTAGTAAGTTTTGTAACGTGATTGGTAAAGGGCGCTACCGACTATATGCTTGTATCAAAACCGGAAGGAGTTATGTACCTTTAAATTGAATTGATTTGAATTGGCACGAGGGGGTCTGTAAGGAATCATGAAGCATTGTCGCCTCGACCGTTTGGTGTTACATCCCTCCTCCTCGCCCCCCACCAACAAAAAAAGTATTGCATCGGTGCATACACGAACACTGAAAAGATTTGGTGAGCCACTGCAGGCCTTGTACCAATTACGATATTCTCCATGTGGTTCTTGTCGCGCTTTGCAACTTATTTAGATTTGGTTGCCTCGTTAGAATTAGCGGCATTTGAAAAAAAAAAAAAAACTAAAACTGCTTAAATAAATAAGCAAATGATTAGCTGTAAATCGTAAATTCTCTCCTCCCAACCAGCCGTTGGCATTTTTTCCTGCGATTTATTGATTGGGATGAAAATTGAAAGCAGCTGCACTGGTGCCCCTAGGCTGCTGCTAACTAATCCCTTTGGCAGCGACAGAAATACAATTGTTTTTTTTTTATATATTGAAGCCACTTCTTTCCAATTTTGGAGGGAGGATTGGGGGGGGGGGGGGCGTATTGTCCTCCCCAATGGAACTGCCCTGGTAATATTAAAACCAAAATTACACAAATTGGAAGAAAACTTCGATTTCGTACGTCTACCCAATTTTTTTTATTGCAGTGTAACACGAAGCGCATACCAAATAATAAATTACCAAAACAATTATCGTTATTGTAGCATAAAAACAGCGTAAAATGGCGACTGTCCGTCAACTTTTAGACCTAACGTATCGTTTAAAAGAAGGCATTTTTAATATTCTGTTGGCAGTGGCTTAATGTATGCTAACTGTGTTGGAAGTCTAACGGCCACAAAATTGGACTGGTGACATGATTGAATGACTTGTTTAGTTCTTCAATTAAATATGAGGCTTCGGGAAGCCTGTTGAATTGTTTCCAAATTGTTTTCGTCGATTGTCTGCCGCGATTACAGCCGCAAAATCTAGACACATGCCGACATGAGACAAAGTATGGCTGGAGAATGGACATAACTATGTATTTATAATGCTCTTTTGTTTACAACCATAAAAAAACCAGACCGTATGCAATGACAAAAAGGAAGCGAAAAAGCCAACAAATTAACTAAACAAAAAATGGTTTTGCCGTTTCGAAAAAAAAAAGCATTAGAGCATGTATCCCCATGGAAATCGAAGCTGTGAAGGTACATGAGTTCACTTGAAGGCAACGAACTACAACCCGAGGTCCAATTCAATAAAACAAAACAAGTCTAATAAAACAAAAATAATACAACGCCTGTATAATACACAAATTAAACACACTCACACACGAACTCACAGACATGGTCAATTCAATATTAATTCCGTTCACTTTCTGATATTAACAATGAATAAAAACAATCCTTGTTACCTGGATTAGATTTCAAATATAGTTTGTTTCGTTCGAGTGAACTCTAACCTACAGGTATAGCTTCACAGCTGCGAGTTCCATAGGGATTCGGTCGTCCCATATTCCATTTTTTTCTTGTTTTAGGTCGCGCGGCTCCATGACAACAGTCATCGTAATTTCTTTCATGGATAACGAATTAAAAACACTGTGTTGTGTATAATTTTGAATATAAATACGTGGGGGAAAATATCACTCATGTGCTGTGATTGGTTCTAGCAAACTCCTTCTGTCGAGCAAGCAGCGTTAAAACAACCTTCAACAGGGGAGAACGTCCCACTTCTTCAAGACAAGGCCAACTGGTGAAGAAGTCGGGTGTTTTCCTCCTGGCTCCACGCCAATCCTCGCGCAGGTCGGGAACATACCCTAATTAACGTCATTTTGGTATACAAACTGTGACGATGGCGAATCAACTAGCATGAAGCCGTAAAGCAAAAGCCGTATCTTAATTCTCAGACGTCCTTGTGGCAAGAGATGGATCACGAAGTATGAGTTACCACATGGATACTCCTTGTTGGAATATTTATGCACTCCTGGTAATATTAGTCAAAAGCCAAAAAGTACACAAATAACAATCAAAATGCAACGTTTGGACGCCAGTCGACGTCGTTCTCAATCACAGGTTGTGTTTGCCAAATTTCGTCAAAATATGTGAAAGTCCGATAAAAAGAAACATGCTTTGACAATTTTTCGCGATACTTTGCTTGAGAACGTTTTGCTTGCCCGTCTGGAGGTCAAAACGTCATATTTCATTGTTGTTTGTGCAGCTTTAACAACGTAAAAACTTTAAACTCCGGTTGTATCGTTAAATGCAGGAGATCTGGCTGCACGCCATATCTTGCTTAATATCTTTTTATGACAAATAAATCGCCGGTATTGGGAAGATTTGTGGGAATACACAAATTATTGGTGCCTGTTTCCAATTTGTGGTTTGGATACTGAAAAATATTTATTAAACAACAATATTTCGATGAGTTTTTGCTTTTAAACGATCTCGAACGCGAACGTCGATCTAGGGAGTGGCTTAGATGTGGCAGAGTTAAGTCTTGCAACCTGAAGAAGTTGATCTCATCGAAGGGGACCCTGGGAAAGTCTCTACCGAGCACCCTCATAGCAACAGGATTCATTCTGGATATTCCGTCGCCCCTTGATCGGAGATTCTCAGTTCGAATTCCCAGATCTACATATATCCTAATTACAACTCTTTCTATTTCTAAAAACTGTAACTAAAGTAACTAACGGTTCAAAGTTGAGCATGTTGAAGAGCATTAATTTGCTTCAACTCTCAATGAAACTGATTTGGCAATCTTAAAATAACATTCATCCACATTGTAGGTTGGGTCACGAGAGACATTGGGGTTTTGTTCAAGGACGCAGGTGGTCACCACAACCAGAAGAAGTTACCACAAGCACCACAGCCGCAAAGAAACCCTTTTCGACCTTGTAATGTACCCCAGCCTCCCCTACAAACAATTATTTTCAACAGATCCTAGCCAGATAGTCAAGGAGAACGAACTTGGCCTCATTTTTGCTCTTTTTGTTGTGCTTTAATGTTTTTACTGCCTTTCCGGGATGTTTAGATTCCCTCTGACCCCTTTCCTACCCCTAGAAGGTATTTATTTTGTCCCATTTTGTACTGACATATTTATTAACACCCGAGGCTTCCTTTTAAGCAGTCTTTTCACTTTGAGGGAAATTATCGTTACTAGTCTTTTTTTGTTATTCATTTTTTTTAGCCTTAAATTTTCTGAAGCAAACTAACACTAGTACAGCTGAACCAACTCAGTATTGAACCTTACTAAACGTTTTAAAAGCAGAAGATTTTTTTAGTATGGTAAAGGGCAAACCCAGGGGTTCGAACAGGAAAACTTCAGGCCAGAAAAGATCCCGTATGTAGTCTCTCACCTTACACTTGCCAGCAGGTCTGGCAGGGACTCTAACAAGGCCTTCACTTCCAGGTTTTGTTTTCAGAATTTGAGTCGGAAAGCAAAAATTTATTCTGCAAAAAACTGCAACAGCATTCCCACTGCCTACAACGGCCACCCAATCAGCACACGATTAAAAACTCAAGGCCTACCACATCGGGGCTTTTAAGTTGTTTGCGTGGGGTACGCGAAAGCAAATGTTGCAGGAGTACTTCTACTGGTGGCCCCACGTCACTGTCTATATTCATGCAAATGCCCGGATGATACTTGAATAATTAGTATATTTTGTTTTAAAGGCCTCAACCGTCAAGCTTTACGTGCCGTAGTGCGTGTGCTCCAGCGTCATTTGTCATATATGGTACTGTCGTATTCTGCCTCGTGTGTTTCAGTTAGGTCAGTTGTCTTGGCTCCAATTTCACCAGGCAAGAATAGGAATTTCAACACGAAACGTATTTTTTCTGCGCCTGTTTTTATTTCCCTTTGGCTATTTTTTCCAGGCTTTTGGCCGTAGGTATTTTTTTCCTTGGCTCTGTTTTCCTGCCGATAGAAACCTGGAAAATCAGCCAACGAAAAAAAAAAAAAAAAACCACGGGGGGAAAAAACTGCAGAAAAAAAGCGAAAGGAAAAACAAAACAGTGGATAAAAAACCGCAGAGACCGTTTCGTGTTGAAATTCCTCTGCCTGCCCGTTGAAATTCAGCCCAGAAAACTGACAAATTAAAACAACATGAAAAAAGATCCACAAAACAATTCGTCTTTTTTTTAAGGCTCTTTTTGTCCCCGCAGCTTTGTTTTCCTTGGTTGTTTTTTCCAGGCTTTTTCCCCGGTTTATTATTTTTGTGTGTGTGTGCGGTTTAGACAGAGGCCACTGAGTCAGCCTTGAAGCTCCAGTGCTCCAGTCTCCAGTGCCCCTTGCAGCTAGCTCAATGACCGATTCCAGATGTTAGCCTCTTGGCCAGTGTGGTGTTATTGTAGCTGCTCTATATGAATGGGAATTTCCGTCGTTTGTTTTAGCTAATGGGAAAAGGATATTTTCGAAGAATCAGCCAATCACAGCCCACTTATTCTGATCAGCACTTGAAGGATCTACAAGCGGGCGCTTATCGGTAAGCTGCACTAGTGCAAAATCGATAATCAACTATTTGGCACCACCCCAAACCAGAATCGTATACTTAAACGTGCTAAAAAGGCTTAATTAATGGCTTAGTAAAGAATAAGAAGATAAATTAGGTATGTGAGATAGGTTTTAAGTTAGGTTGCATTTGTTTTGTTTTCGATGGGACGCCGTCGTCGATAGCTACAATGACTTCTGCTTCTGACTGGTGCTAACTAATGAAACCATCATAGAGAAGAATTTTTTAAACTGGCGATAGAATTGGTCGTTAGGCACGTCTCGTTTATTGCAGCTGTAGGTAACGCACTACGTGATAATAAGTATGCTTCACAGACGCTTCCTACAGCGTGTAGTTATCGATCATAGAGCACTCAAGTTTTTGCTCCATTAAACTCGTTTTTTCTTGAGTTGGCAGGAAGCTCCCTCGTCACTTCGTGACTCGGAATCTTAATAATTAGCCAACACAAGCACTCACGAGTTTAATGGGAGCAAAAACTTTCGTGCTCCAAAAAATTATCGATAACTACCCTTGTACTCGAGATATTACCTATGATAATCAACCATTAACTGAAATTTAGACGTGACGCAAAGCGCGTGCTTTTAGATGTCGTTTTATAAGTTCGTTTTTTAGTTGTTTTAATTTGCGATTAATTTCCTTGAAAAACGATGTATGATCTGCAACCCTTTATTTAATTTTATTGATTTACGAACTTAAATCTGCAAAGATAGTAAAGAATGTGTGTGTAAAATCTATGTTATAAATTAGGCCACGAAACCAAATAACATTGGTTCTCATAAGCGCCCGAAACAATACGTACGGGCTGCGTCACGCTTAGTTTTTACTGTTAAACAAATAAATAAAAAAAATTAAAAACTGCGCGCGCTTCAAATCATGAATAATTAACTTTTTTGCTTCTTTACTGTGCCGGATATTAAGGCCCCGGCGCACTAGACAACCTGGTCGCTGCCGCCAATGAGAATGCTTACGGTATAAGTAGCAACGTGCACTTGGCCGCCGCGGCTAGTCAGTCGCAGCGGCCACTGGAATCCCGGGTGGCGTGCAGGCGACCACAGGGCGAAAATGTTTGCTCTGTGTTCATTCTTCACCACGAGATCGAGAATAATCAACAGGCATGATCTACGTTAATTAATTAGGGTATTGTTAAATTTTATAATCAGGGAATTCTTTTGTGTTCACAGTACATAAATATACATATACAGGCCTATATATTTAAAGCCAAAATTCATCAGTGCCTACGTCGTGCTATTTAACTTACCTCGGACCTTTCTCCCACAGACTTTTTTTCCCGGATCTTTTTTCCGGACTTTTCTCCCTGGACCTTTTTTCTCGGACCTTTATTCTAGATTCCCGCACTGAATAAACTCAAACTCAACTGATTTTAGCAACGCAAGGAAAGCTACGTATTTTTTTTTTTATTACAGTTTCTTTACTCAGTTTTTTTTAGCCTACACTATTTTATTCGATGTTGGTTCCACATTTCACACATTACAACCGTGAAAATTCGGTCATGTTTCAAGCCTGGGAAACCAAGCTTCAAAATATGCATTTCTCATATTTTATCGCATTTTTAGGAAAAATATAATAAAAACCCGTGCCCGTCCTCCTCCCCATAAAAAATATTGCCGCACCGTACCAGACTTTGCGAGTTAAAAAAAAAAAAGAGCCGTCCAACGGCATCAACTTTTGGTCTGTACTCTTATAAGAAACACGGAATATTTAATTTTATCGGCCTTAGGCACACGCACGGCGTAGCTGGTCACCACATGGTGTTTTTACATACAGAAGCCGAACCCAAACCGGGTTGCCTGTCCGACTGTAGACGACGAAACGGACAATTTAGCTGTAGAAACGTAGCTAAGCGGGAAGCCCAGTCATCGGCATCACGGCCGCCATCTGTTGACTTTCACGGAAAGTTATAGCGCAAACACGGATGCATCTGGGCAAAACTGCATCGCAGATCCGAGAGTACAAAGTAAGAAGCTACACTGGATGTCCTGCGATGGCCGTGGATAAGTTGAATAGTTAAAGTATTAAAATTAAGGATGGGGTAAGGCTGCTTGGGAAGAGCAACCGGGGGAAGTGGGGGGATTTCAATTTTACAAAATCCGTATTTTAGCCCAAAAAAATGCCAATTTCTGCAGAATCAAAATCTTGGGCAATGCAGTCTGCCAAATTGGAATTCCAAACTCGTAGAAATTATGCTGAAGTGCATTGGATGTAAGTCAGATTAGAAGGGAAAAGCGACTTACTGGTTTGGTTAAGTTATGTTACAGCAGCATGACATTTAGTTTGTATTGAAAAGGTTTGTGTGAAATTCTACAGACTGCACGCCTGGAGTAGTTTCGTGTTTTTTTTTTGTTTTTTTAGAATTTCTGTTAGATTAACGGTCTACTGACCATGTGTCTTTAAGTTCAGTAAGTTCTTTAAGTTGACTGAATGCTTTACAGTTTTTTCGGTGTATACCGGCCCCGTTTCGCTGATTTCCGTTCCACTAAATCTTAATCAGTATATATCTTAACTTTCGGCAAAAGAGGAATTCCCGTTTTTGCGAACCCCGTTTCTCTGAATTATTTTTTTCTAAATTGCCTGCCTCGCTCGCGCTGCTGCACTCGATGCGTCTAAAAACATATAACATGTAATGCGGCTGCTACGACGTCGGTTCCCCAGCAAGCGGCGTCATTGGTGGATCAGTTGCGGCGTTCGACGTCAGTTTACTTTCGGACTTAATGATTTTTGTAGACTATTAATCAAGCATAGCTCACACCAAAAGCCACAAGTCATTCCGCCAGTTGGGAGTTCGAGATGTCCTTCTGCTGCTGCAAACGCCAAGTCGATCTTAGTTTTAGAGACTTTGATTGCTTTCCTGTTTAGGCCTCTAATTCAAAATTATTTAGTTTTTACTTAAAAATTGTGGTAAATTAATATGGGGACAAGGGGTTCAGCATTTTAGTTTCTAGTCTCCCCATGTTTGTAAGGGTTACACGGGTCCTTTCTTAAAAACCCAGCTTTCATTTCATTTCACTCACTCCGTGATTTTAAAGTTAATATTGTGATTTCTCGGTGGTAACGGTTTTAATTGAGATCGTTACAAGATCGGTTTCTTTTAACTGCGACTAGGTTGACATGCTAAATGTAAAGTTTGTCAGAGTGCGATATCTGCTGGGTGTTTAAGGGCGCTTTTATTCAACGACTCGCTTTCGCATGCTAACAGCTAGAAGCTAGAAATCGTCTGAAATTCCAAAATGGTGGCAGTTTTAGGTCTGCCAGCTCACAACGAAACGAGTCAATAATTGGGTTTAGAAGCGATTGGGACAATTGTTTCGTCAGGAGGAAATCTCTACCTTACTGTCACGAATTATAAGACTGCAAGCATTTGCTCAAACCATGTCGGATTTAGCTAATCCAGAAAGCGTGGTTACCATGGCAACGACAACTTTTCCATCGCGACTAAATTCTAGCTGCGGGAATGCAATGCGGGAATGCGAGTCGTTGCGTAAACGAGCCCAGTTCAGTGCAATTATTTCTTACTGTTCTAAATTTTGATTGTAAGTTCGAAAGACTTATTGTTAAAACTGTGTAGCCGAGAATTGTAATTACTTAATCAAAGCCACGTTTATTTTCATTCACATCTTCACATCTTCTAGTAAAGTTTACTAGAAGTAAATACCAAGTGTTTATTTAAATGATGTTTTATTCATTCCAAACAAAACCAGACCCAGTTTGAATCTTCTGGTAACTTGCAGCTAATTTAACTTCAGGGATATTTTAGTTGGCAGTTAAATCGTTTTCTATCCTTCCTGGTGGTAGCTGTCTACACAAAATACTTAGTTTAACTTGTAAAACCCAGGCTAGGAAACTCACGAACCCTCAACGAGGTTAGTAGTCTACTGCTATGCTTGATTTCACAGTCTACAAAAATCCATTAAGACCAAAAGTAAATTGAAGTCGAACGCCGCAACTGATCCACCAATAACATCGATTGCTAAAACACGGCCGTCGTAACAGCCGCCGTTACAAACATCAGAAACCGCGACTAATAAAAATTTCTTGCAAGAAGGAATGCATCTTTTAACTTCTGTAATGTTAAAATTTTGAAGAAATGTGACATTTTGACATTCCTATCGTCTTGTCACGATGAACGCTGTTTTATTTATTTTGCCCATTAAATGAAAAATACTCGATATGTCTGACCCTGCTACTAACTTAAGCCCTTCAGGCAGGGCTGTTGCTAGGAAAGTTTTCGGGGGGAGGGGGCGCTGGCAGTTTTACGCTGCCCCCCC
>JAHWFP010110524.1:55384-93520 GCA_023313725.1 Lithobius niger
GAGAGATAACCAACCTAAAATCGCTACCATTATCACGCAGCTTTCAAGTCGTTAGAAATTTTTATTTTCGTGGAACAGGTAAGATCGTCCTGCTACCCTAACCTGAACGGGGAATGCCCGTGTGTGTTAGCCCTGCTCGTTACAAAATAAAGAGATTGGCAGGTGGGGGGGGGGGGGCGATGAATGCGCCTGTTACCATTACGCATGTGTGGAGACCAAATTAGTTTTGGGGAGATGATGGAGGAAAAAGGGAGGTAGAAGGTGGGTGGAAAAGGGAAACTTACAGGAAGAAAAATTACGTATCGCAGTCAACGTTCAGGCAACACCGACCGAAACCTGGGCAACAACCATGGGCGAAACGAACCCCCGGGAGAAACAGAATGCTAGTAATAAATAAACAAACCCTCGTCTTAATACTTTTTGCTTAGGATAAAATTTCTTTCCAAAATTGCTTCCAGTGGCTAGATAGAGTTGATACATGTCGTAAAAGCGCGTTGGTCTATAAGGCATTTGACTTCAGTAAAGATTAATATCGCCAGTGGCACACGCAGGGTTGGAAGGGGGCAAAGTGCTCCTCATACCTGAAATTATCAGTAAATTATGCATTTATTCCAATTCAAAACATTCTGAAAATTGGCTTTTAGAACGTTTCAAAGGTTATAAAATTGCCGAGTTGAGGGAATTAAAGGTCCCCCCCCCCCCCACCTTCCCCTCCCTTGACCCCTAAGCTGTATTCTCGGACCCCATTTTGAATTCCTTTTTTTTTCCCTCTCCACACAAAATTTCTGCCTACATCAATGCAGGTTGCAAAGTGGTCGCAGCTACATATATGTAATTAAAGAATATCGAGAGTTTTAGGGCAAAAAAAGTACTTCATTGTACTTTAAAGCAACATGCGGGCGGGCGCATTTTTTAAATATTTTTTTATACCAAAATTTAGCCTGCACAGGTGAGCAAAAAAATTTTGTTTGTTAGGTTGATACACAATTGTATGTAGGCCTACATCTTCCCTTTCTTTTCAAAGTAAGCTCTTTGTCCTGATTGGCTTTGCCAAACTATTGTCAGTATCGCATGAACTGCCATCTGCCAGTCTGCATGTTACGTATTACATTAAAAGGACATTCCTCCCAACGTCATTTTTCTCGATCCTCCGCATCAAGTACGGCCCTAAAGTTTTATTTACTTACCGTTATTCAATCCTTAGCTAAAAATCCGTTTTAAAATGTGGCGTCTACGAGATTTATGTTGTGTATTGGTAATTTTATTTACTGCGGGACGCACGTATATGGTCCTTAGCGCGCCTATAATAACTGTGACGTTTCATTGTTTCCGGTTGTGACGACACAGTTTGTGCGTCAATGCTGTCACGCGACCCGCAATCCGTCTACTAGGCCAGACGTCGTTCACGTGATCACGAGAAGACGAGAGCGGAAGTGACGTTGTAGTATTACTACGCCGAATCTCGAGACGGCAGCGTGCGGATACATGACTGCGCGTAGCTGTTATAAGGCAGGCCGGATGTTGCTTTACATTGTTGGTAGATCTCGTGCGCCCTGTTTGTTCAAAGCGAAGTCATAACAAAAAAACCTCACGCGCACGATTTTGGAAACGCGGGCGCTCCTGTAAAACAAAGTGTAACCAATGACGAGAACAACGGCTGTTTGGCCGTCTGATTGGACTAGCCCAGTCACGTGAAATGCACGTCACAGCAAACGGCCATGGCGCGTGGTATAACTATTGGAAATCAACTACAGCCATTGACTTGAACTAACCGTACTAAAATATATAGATGGAATTGGAACACCTAACGTACCCACTCTCCCAACTACTGAAACCCTTTCAAAACAAAACAAACAAAATAAAGTATTTCAAATATTGAACATAATGTGGTTTTTCAAACTTCTGCGCAGTGAAGAATGGGGTTGCGAACGGGGGAAAAACTGCGCTTATCTCCGCCATGTTGGCGTTCTGATTGACGGGTGTCCACCATTACCCGCAGCGCTCCAGTCCAGACCTTCTATTCAGTGACGTCATCCGTGACGCAGTTGCCCTACGGGGCGTCCCAACGTGTTGCAAAGAAGTGGCAGTCGGCATGGGTCCCCTGGCCGTTTGGGGGACGTCTGGAACAATGGCGTTGACAGCAGCAAGGTCGGGCGGTCCCTGAGAAAGTCTTACACACAAAAATACTTCCCACCGGTTCCTTCAATAGACGAGTCATTTTAAATTGTTAATTTTTGCTCTCAACTACAATTGACTTTCATGGTACATACAATGACGGAAAATAAAAAAAAATAAAACTTAATGGTGGTCGTCTCTTTTCTTCTCGCTATTTGTTTGTTCTGTTCATTTTATTCTCACGTGTGTTTAAAAAATAATACTGGAATGATACGTCTACGTGACGTTACTTATATCTTCATACCGTTTACAGAGAAACGATAGTTAACCCATGAAAAGTGACGAGAATTTATACCATGTACTCTTGCGTCACCATATTACCGTGTGTAATGGTCTCTTGTAATGTGAGGCTTTCGTTAGGGGCCAGATCAGTAGCGCATTTACATCGTACTGGATGGCGCCACCGTCATTTTTGTATGAAGAGTAATTGAGGTTATACACACATGACACCATACATAAATTTTGCCATTTGATGGCTCCCTTTCTCGTCACACTATCTCACCTTTGTAACCCCCCCTCCACCATAAAATTATGTCACAAACGTCGACACCCTCCTCCCTTCATTACCGATGAAGAGAGTAACAATTTAGGAAAATCCGACAATTTTCGTGAATTTATTCGTCAGTAAATTCGTCAGTTCAAATTTATCCAAATTTTCAGATGACTTTTTTGCTCGCTATCCCGTCATTTTAATACTTACTCCAATGTATGTGTGACTTCTGAAATTTGCTGAACTGCCTCCCCCTTGTCCCAAACTCTTTCTCCGTGATTCCACCACTCTTGAGTGACGTCATATTGTGTGCGGTCCTATAGCGCCATGAGCCATGGAGGACCCAAGAAGTCGCATGTACAAAAGGTGGCGCCCTCCAGACGCCATCTGTGTACTACAATTTTGGCCATAACGTGTCCACATGGAAGGGTTCTGCAGAACCAAATGAGTTAGGTTAATAAGAAGGGACACAAAAACAGCAACAATGGCAAGGAGACAATTTTAAGCATGTGCTTTTTAGCACTTTCTTTTTTTGTTATTGTTGAACTGTGCCCTTTTTCGTATCATTGGGACAACAACCCAGTTAGGACTTCGGTTCCCGAAAAACAAAAACTACATCATAGTATCCTGGGTGTCCAGCCGTTGTTTTCTTCGAACGCTTACGGCGTTCTTAGCACAGTTCAATCCTCCTATTTTCGTCAGGCAGCAAGAAACGTGTGAACTAGTCTACATAATTCTATACATTCTTCAAGATGGGTCGAATTTAATCGGGAACGATTCAAAATTGACGCGTCTGTGGCCCTCTGTATCCAGGAGGCCCACGATCATCTCTAAGGCGTTGATGCCATTTACAGGTGAGTTGTTCTCCAAATCTTCTGCTGACGAGGTATTTAATTGCAGGAAAAGATGGCCCATGGAGATTCATGAGGGG
Organism: Lithobius niger; assembly: GCA_023313725.1. NCBI lineage: Eukaryota > Metazoa > Arthropoda > Chilopoda > Lithobiomorpha > Lithobiidae > Lithobius > Lithobius niger. Next base: position 58,981 of record JAHWFP010110524.1, read on the forward strand.
TTTCCCTGCCAATAAATCATGTTGCATTGTGATTGACTCTAACCCTTTCAAGTATCTCAAATTTTTGGAATTGGACGCTAGGAGGGTTGATGTTTTGTCCCATGTTATCTTGTGAACAGTGCCCATGTTGTGAGTTGCGATGCTGCTGGTAACCACTCTGTTACGGGTCCACCATGTGTTGCTTTACCCTTTCAACAACACCCTTGCGTGTCTCTCCAATATATACTTTATCTCACACACCACATGGGATTAGATACACTCTCTCAGGCGTTATGCACTACCCTGTAGGTGTTGAAGCATAATTTCTGCCAAAATGGGCGAACATGAGAAGCCCATAGGGGCTCCCTTAATTTGCCAAAAAAACCTTGCCCTTAAATTCCACATTAATAGAGGATAGGAGCGCTTTCAACATAGTGCTGTCTGTTCACTCTCTTGGATGTTAAACTGTCTCATTGTCCTCTTCAGCATTTCCAGGATGAGCCGATGGAAAACATTAGCATTTCCATAAACGACACGATAATCTCATCCCCACTTATTCTTATTTCATTAATGGTTTCTGTTAACTCGTCCGAGTGTTACAGTCTACTTGTGCCTTGGGCAGATTTTCCGCTAACAACCAGGCCAGACTTTGGGATGGGCTTCCTTCGGCAGAAGTGATTAGGCGGAGTGGACTATTCTCTTTGTGTCATTACCTGAGCAAATATTACAGGTAATCTTTGAGGTAGAGAAGGTCGAAGCTCTTCTAACTCTGTCTTTGTTATTCCTCCTTCACGCCTCACTCTTTTAAGGCTAAGCATAAAATCATTCAGAGGTCGAGTGTCCACGTTTGGCTCAGTTTCTTCGTACATGCCAGAGTTAGGAATTTCGTCTAACACTCGCAGATCGTGCTGTTGTGTGGAGAGCACCACTGTGAGATTAGCCGTATCGGCTTACATACAGTGAGGTGTACACTTTTGCGAAGACTCCTAAGGGCATCTCTTTCTTCGCATGTAATGTAAGCTTTGAGTCGTGGTGGTTTCTCAAGAATCCTCTGTTGCAATTGTAGCCTCATCACCGGGTCGAATATGTATCCTTCAAGGAGCAGGTGCACCTCCGCTGCCTGATTAGCCATTGCATTAATATCCACTGAAGCTGGCACAGGGATAAATTTGAATTCACGATTTAGAACTTTCAGTTCGTGAACAGAAAGATCAAATCCTGTCATTATAATCACAAAAGGAAATGGTTCGCCAGTCCCTCTTCCCCATCTGTAGAAACACATATTCTTGAATCTATTGCCAACTGATAAGAACGTCAGTGCCTACCTAGAGCATCCAACTTCTTGATATGGCGCTGACGCACACCTCTCGAAATATTCGTTTTTCTGTTGGATGTGAATGAGTCCACTTCTTCCCATTGCTGTTCAGTGAGGTTGTATTTTAAATATTTCTCAAGCAACAGGAGGATGGTATTTAGTAGGGTGAGGGACTTGTGGCACTCACAAATTCGAGCGCAAAGGAACTGGTGGCTAGCGTGCGCGACGATATTGCGACCGCGCTCACTTCCGGCTTCACGCTTAACAGTCAATGATCGTGGAATGATTCGTTCGGGGTTTACACGCAAGATGGAATGCAAGATGAGCTTCATATTTTGTGGCATTACAACATGTTTTGACATAAGTTCGTACTTTTCTAAGCATATTGTGGGAATGTGCAGCCCTAATTGTGGCAACGAATTTGACCAATCTACTTTTGGGTTTTCCACCAGGATTGTTAAGAACATTAAAAAAAAAAGGCTCTTGGAATTTTAAAGTCTAAAAAGATGGACGAAGATCGCAGTAACATCACCGTAGAAGAACCCAGACCTGAAAAACGAAGCGAGAACAAACGAGTAGGGCTCAACTATTTTAGAGGAGTGAGTGTGAACATACAGAAAGTACTCCAAAAGAAGGCTTTTGAGTTTAACAATAGTAGGAATTTAAAATCCTTGCTAAACAAACCAAATCGACCAGAAGTAGTGAAAAACTTCCGGTCTCAAGAGAAAAAAGAGACGGAAAGTGAATTGCGGACAGTCCAGTGAGGGAGTGCATCGAGTCCCATGTGATGAATACGATAAAGTATATATTGGAGAGACACGCAAGGGTGTTGTTGAAAGGGTAAAGCAATACATGGCGGATACCTGTAACGGCACCATCGGAACATACACTCCTGGGCACAGTGTGTCACTTTGTCATGTTCATCATTGATGTCATCATCACTCTCCTTCCAGGTTCCTCGTCATCTTCGTTCTTCTTCATATTCTCAGTGGATCTAATCTAACGATACTTTCTTATGGCTCAATGATGGGTTTAAACAATTCTTGAAGATATTCTCCTTCGGACTATTTCGTTGCCGCAAACTTTTTTATCAGTTTATTTCTAAGATCAACACGTGCACATTTTATTCTTCATTTTGAATCTGCAACTTAGTAACTAGGGTACCTCTTTCTTTCATACGTTACGCTTCATTATATACAGTTTCAACTCGGCCTTCTTCCTCGAAGCCCCCCAAAATACGACCGTTCTTTATATCGATGTATTCATATTGATGTTTCCATCATGATCTATGTAAATATTGCTCATGGACAACCCATTCAAACAAGAACGCAGAACTTAATGGGACCCTTCAAAATATGAATGCTGAACGTTTGACAAACCTTTTAGAGTTATAAGTTTATAACTCTGATTATGTTTCCAGCATGATCTGGGTTATCGTATGTTCACGTCATCTTGAAAAAAGTGTAGGAAACATTCAAACGTGAATGAGGAACGCGGTGAGAACATGCAAACAAAAATGTGGAATGTACCAAACGCTTTTATTGAGTTTGTATGTTCCCATAACGATTTACATTCTTTTATTGTACGTACGTTTTGTTATGTTTAACAATCAGAATTTATATAGAATTTGATAGCAACCAGACTGAGGTGGGGGTCACGACATAAAAATATCGCCTTCGTTTTGTAGAAGTTACAGGAAATTTAGCAGAATTTACACCCCCTAACGGGGAGGGAGGGGGGGGGGGGTCACAAAACATCATACACAGTATAACGCGGTATAATTTGCACACACCGATTGGGCAGCCATTAAAGAGCCGGAGTCATCAGAGGGAGATTGCTTAATTAGGGGAACCGTCATTTTTTAAATAGTCGCCGTCATCAAGTAGAATTCACATGAAATTGGATTCCAGGAATACAGCAGCAATATTTTTTACTTTACAGTAGCCTACTTTATCTTCTAGCTACAATAATAAAAACAAAATGATTTATGGCAAAGAAATGAGTCAGTGACTGTACTTCATGTAGAATACCAAGGAAAACTTATGCCTATATACTATTTATCTTTTCGCATCATCATTTTACGACGTTTTGACTATTCGTTTTATCTTAGGCAGTCGTGGGAGTCGCTCTGGTAGTCATCTGGCTGATAGCCAACAACTCTGTCTACTAGGCTGCGCTTGCTCATGTTCTTCGGATTTCCTGGGGACCCCTCATAATGTTCGCAGTGCGAGGGGAGCTTGGTTATTGTTCCTTCTGCTGGAAGGCTTGCTTCAACAGAGATGTTATCAAAAGCTTGCTGCTCCTTTCTGCACAGTGGTATTGTTATCAAAGGCTAACTGCCCCTGGCTACACAGTGGTATTGTTATCAAAGGTAGCTTACCTCTGACTGCACAGGGGTGTTGTTATCAAAGCCTAGCTGCATCTGGCTGCACAGTGGTACTATTATTAAAGGCAAGCAGCCTTGGTTGCACAGGAGTATAGTTATCAAAAGCCAGCTGCCGCTTTCTGCACACTGGTATTGTTATCAAAGCTATCTGCCCCTTGTTACACAATGGTGTTTTTATCAAAGGCTAGCAACCACTGGCTGCACAGGGGTACTGTTATCAAAAGCTAGCTGCCACTTGCTATATAAACAGTGGTGTTTTTATCAAAGACTACACTGCCTTTGGCTGCACGGGGGTATTGTTGTCAATAGTTAGCTGCCTCTGGCTTAACACGGGTATTTCGTTTGCAGGGTATGTCAGTTTAATACCTCGTACACAAAAAATAAAAATCTGACTCTACCCATAATTCGATCCTTCATCAGAGCCTACATATCAAGACTTTTGCTGACTGAACTATATACTTGAAACAGGACTGGTCTTTTTCAAATTCTGCATGAGGTGGATTCATTTTGTTGCACAAAATTTGACCAGACTGGGCTCTGTAATCCGTCAGACGCTGGAACAAAGTCCAAAGGCCCTTAAACATTCCTCTTCCCTCCCTGGAACTCGGCGTACGTTCCTGGTACTGATATTAGACCGCCATCTTTTTCTAATATCACGATCGGTGAACAGCCTTGTGTGAGTTCGTTCAGCTCAAATCTAATAAATGAAGGCAGACATTTTTATTATTTTCCTCCCACCAAAGTTGGTTTGGCTGTGATGTCATTTACGACTTCATTTGGCCCGTCCATCATTAGCTGCAAGTGCCTTGATTGCTGACGTCATAATTTTTCCCTTGTGAAACGTGTGAACGCCGTGAATAGGTGAGATGCCAGGCATGTTTGGCTGCATTCACAAGAACAAAAGCCAAGTGAATGCCAAGCCAGCTTGATGGATGTTAGGGACAGAGAAGAAAGAGAACGGTTGAAAACAACATGCTTTTCTACCAGGCAATAGACGCCAACCGACAGAAGGTAAAGAGAAAAGTCTATGTATTGTGTTTCTCAGCGATCCACTAACGCTAGAAAGTAGAACACTATTCCAAGACTACACACGTACTGATAAAACTTTAAAATTTAAATGAGCGTGCAGTCGGTATTCAATTTCCGTTGTTGAAATATCTATATTTTTTAAAGCTCAACATTTTCCACCACACCCAGGGTGGCCCTTTTTTTTAAAGTCTAATTTGCAGCGGTAGAATTATATCTTTTTTTTTTGCGGGGGGGGGGGGGGGGTAGAATCGGTGGGCCAGTCCAGTGGCGTAGCCAGGAAAAGTGTTCCGAGGAGGCAGAACAAAGCGAGCTATGAAGAAAGTCCGAGGGATCGCTGTTAGCTCCCCAAGCAATGTTCCTAGCTGAGCCCCGGAAGCTGAAGCTTTACGGTACATCACTGCTGTATCCGACTTCTGTAGCTTATTTCTTCACATATTCTGGAGGAATTTATATAGCATTATGACACGTTTGTAAAAACGCATGAATGTTTTATTATCACGACTGCTTCTAATAAAATTAAGTAATCTTATTTATTTTTTTAAATAAAATATTTGTGTAAAACGGGACCCTTTGGCTCGGGGGAGCGGGCATTTGACCTTTTTGCCCCCTTATTAAGCCTGGCCTATCCGTTTGTGTAGGTCGGTAACTGGATTAGGACTTGCGCATCAACACACCACTTTTACAGAATACCAACAAGCAAAAGAAAAAAATGGCTAATTCCCAACGTGCAGCACGAACGTTGTGAGGGGTCCCGGGGAACCCAGAACAATGTCAGCAAGCCCAGGCTCCTGGTCCGAGTGGTGGGCTGCCAGCCAAAAGAACGCTGGATCGAATCCCACGGCCGACTACGGTACATATGGGACTTTCAAATAATACTTAAAAGTGGTCTGAGAGAAGCAACCAATTCGTTCAGACCAATGGACACGTAAAATTTACCAAAATTCTGAAAACATACAGGAGGCGAACTGGCAGGGTATCGAGCTGCTAAAAAACTGGAAATGAGAGGATGATCCCATTGCTTTCATGACTAACTATTTTGTTTTGGAGTTTGATGTAGGCTAAAACCGGTCATCAAACTTCAAAACAAAACAGTTTGAGCGATGATATTTAGTCCGCTTTTCCAAGTGTATCAGTAGCTCGGTATCTTACCAATTCGCCATCTATGTATAGTTTCTTTTAGTCTGATTTTGTGATCCACGTAGGCTACATAAACAAGCACAATTTGTGCAGACATTTCTAAATCTTAAAGTTGTGATTTTGGAAGCACTTATTTGGTTTAATTTGTATCACAGAAGATTTTTTTAAGGGGGAGGGGGGATTAATGCAAGCAGTTAATAACTGGTTATGGAAATGGAAGACGATTGCTAAAAAAAACTCGGATTTTCAGTGATGAATATCGAATGTTCTCGTGCAAAAATTTAAAAGTGTATCGTCAAAATACACTCGAATTATATTCAAATCTTGTTTCTGTGTTTTCCCTTCCTCTATCCCCCCCCCCCTTTGCTTCTGGTCTTGGAATGAAGGAATGAAAGACTATAGAAATGTGAGGGGGGGGGGGGGGTTTTGGGGGGGGGAAAAACCACTTTTTTCCTTTTTAACTTCGCCCAACAAAAAAATGTAGCGGCAATGACTCGAGCGCTTTTCCACCGAACGAATTGTGAAGCCAACGACGATAAATCAAAGTGTGGCTGCCATTCTTTGCTCCAAAGAGTGATTGAAAAAAAAATATGATTGCTGAGTCATGTGGCTGACAAGAAAGCCCATTCCGCTCTCTCATCCTGTGTCGAACTAGTTCATCACACATCGAACGAGGGTTTTTTTCTGTATTTTTTTCTGATTGCGATTATTAGTCGAAATGTAGTTATCAGTACTGCAATTAACTTTACGAAGTAGGGGCGTGAAATCACGAATAATGTCCCCCCCCCCCACTTTCCAAAACCGAAACAATTTTGGCATTGGCGTAATTAGTATATCAGGGGCCCGTTGACTAACAATTCAAGAGGGCCCCCACTCAAAACACAGCAGTTACAAAGAATCAGTGGGGTCACCCAGTAATTTTGTTTATGATGGCAAAAAAAAAGTCAGCCAAGAGGGGGACGGGGGTGCAAGTCCCTCGCAACCCTGAAAAAAATAACTCATTTTCATCAATAAAACACTGAACATTAAAAAAGCCAGTTTTTAGAATTTCTCAGCCTTCTTTTACCAAATCTTATTTTCAACTTAAGTCTTAGAGGACACTACCCCCCCCCCTACAACTTAGATGAGCCACTGCAAAAAAATCCAACTATAAAACATCACTATTCAGCTGAGAATAGAACAGAAGGTGTCGGCGAATTAACTCAGAGCTTTTTGAAGGCTCAATCGGCAAATGTTAAGTGGAAGGTATCACCATCAGGACGGTTGTTTTTTGCCGCATGAGGGAGGAAACCGGAGTACCCGGAGGAAACCATCGTTCAACGGGCGGGAAACAACCGGAGAATAACCCGTACACGTACACTTCCCTTCGCCAGGATCGAACCCGAGTCTGTAGGAAGCTAAAGATTCACAACTGGGACCACACTTATCAAATCTGACGCCTCAGTGCTCGCAGCTACCCGCCTTTGGCATCACATGAGTAAAAGTTTGGGCCCATACCACTAGACAAGCAGGCTACAAAAGACAGGAATAATTCTTTGCTTCATTGAAAGTATTGTTTTAGCATTATTCTAGCAATGTAATATATTTTTTTCAAGTGGGTGGTTGGTGGGGCCCTTTGGCCACGGGGCTGTTGACTTTGTCAATCCCAGAAGCCACACCACAGAATTTTGGTGCATAGCTGCCAGCTCACTGCGACTCACAATTATTGTGGGATTATTCCGAATTTTGGTCCCTGGGACCCCTGGACCCAAATCACCTTTCACCCTTTGTGCCTCCCTCAATTACGGCACTGATTACAAATTAAAAAAAAATTTATTTATGGAACTTTGTTGTGTTAATTAGCATGTAAAACATCGTACGCAGTTCACTGATTATTTTTGTAAATATTCAAATTATTCAGGACAAATAAAACTGTAGCCTTGATTAGCCGAATCAGTGAAACCCTGCTTGCTGGGCCCGAATGCCATTGCACCACCCTTAATTACGACACTAATTCCAGAGTGTTTAATTTTACAACGGAAATTTGTTGTGTAAATTACTATCTACCCCAAAACAAAACTTGTTAAGGATTCCCGCCAAGCTTTTCGGCCGTGTGAAGTCGTGATATCAAATGCCAAGCTCGTTCGCCAAGCTAATTCCACCGAGTAATAGATCGAAGGTTAAATGAAATATATGAAAATTGTTTACTGCGCACTTTTCAATTATTTCATTTAACGTTTGAAGTATTAGTCGGTGGGATTAGCTTGGCGAAAGAGCTTGGCGTTTGATATCACGACTTCACACAGCCGAAAAGCTTGGCGGGAATCCTTAACAAGTTTTGATTTGGGGTAGATATCAGATGTTTTTGGTCCAAATTGATGAAATCCATTTGTTTTTCTTAGTTATGAGATGGAAACATCAATCTAGTTTTCTGGTCCATTTCCTTTTTTTTTTTGGTGGCTTTCGTTACATTTTGAGGACAGCAGTCACCTTTTTTATATGATAGCATTTCATATTAGTAATGAAGACGAACGGATTTATTTAATGTTCAGTTTGGCATTGTTGCATAATAACAATGTTTAAAACAATGTAAAACAATCAATTTGGACGTTTGGAGCTCCCTAACCCCTGAACCACTTGACCAATTAGAAAGGTCCATATGAAAAGGGCACATCTCCGTAGCAATACGTATAAAATGAGCTAAAAACCAGCTTTATTCACCACATGGAAGAATTTATTTTCGTGATACAAAAAAAGCGTTACCAGTAGTAGTTAGTAGTAGTTGTAGTTAGTAGTAGTAGTTAGTTGTAGTTAGTAGTAATTAGGCAAATTTCAACGTTATTCACTTCGCTTTTTCAACAAAAAAACGGTAAGCTGTGTCCTTAATAGTGACTTTTATGTTGTCAGGCGACCAAAGTCTCCCGATTAAACAAGTTTCAGCCTTTTCTGTCTCATAGTTATTTATCCTCAGATGGCTGAAAACAGCCAAACTACCTTTGCTGTAAAGACACAACGTGTCTAGTGGGCGCCATGCTCATATATACATATTATCTGGATGTTATAGTTTTATCTTGGCAGGCGACACACTTGCGTGTGTCTTGATTTAAAACATCGTAGTCCCTAATTATTTTTGTAAATATTCAAATTAGTCAGGACAAAGGAACCACTTTGCACCACTCTTAACTACGGTGCTGAATTGGGATTGTTTAATTTGACAATAGAAATTTGTTGTGTTCATTAACATGCAGAAAATCGGAGCTCACGAAAATTGTTGTTGCAGAAGACTTGGGAACATTCGAGGGGGCGGGATGAAGATTTTGTGCTCAAGGCAGCTGGGGTGGGCCGGTGCAAGTATTTTTTTTTTTATTGAATGCATTACTTACATGCTTTGGGCAAAACAAGAATTGGGAAGTAGTCTTAACTTTTTTTTATTTAGAAGTCTAGCAAATCAACACACAGTTACAACTGAACATTTTAGGTTTTCTTTCTGTGACTGAATAAGAGAACAGGAAGTTGGTAGAGGTGGGGGGGGGGGGAGAAATCACGATTTTTGATGAGTTTAAGTAGGTATCATAACATATTTATAGCTCTGAAACTTTTTTAGCTACCCTCCCACCGTTCATAAATAATAAATCGTCCCTCAATTTAGGCAAATGTTACGTTAATTAGTAAACAAAAACGGAACGTTAAATGTTTAGCGTATGGTCTAAAAGTCAAAACCTAGAAGGAACACGAACAAGCTTTGACAGTCAGGGTCTAGGTGTAAAATTTTGTCAGTAAGAGGCTGGTATATTAGACCCTTACTACCAGGTTGTTAGCTTCGTTCTAGTCTATTCGAATAGAACGTGTGTATGAACGGTTGTAGCAGGTTTTCTTTGTTCTTAGAATATTGTTACGGAACTTTAAGATCACAATTTTCTTGTGAAGTTTGGCATTTTGATTTTTGAAGCTTTACGTTTTTTTTATTATAGTTCGTAAATTTATGGTTGAGGATAACCAATAATGCTCTCTGCTGCGAATATGCCGTCATGTTACAAAATGGAAAATAATTTTCAACATAAAGCAAAGCAGGAAACGTATACCATACTGCTACTGGATCATCACATGGGTCTTTGTAGGAGGATTTATAGATTTTCGTCAAAATGTATTTATTGCTGTCTGGGTAATAAGGGTCTAATCCTTACCAGCCTCTTACAGACAAAATTTTACACCTAGACCCTGACCGTCAAAGCTTGTCCGTGTTTCTTCTAGGTTTTGACTTTTAGACTCTTACTCTTAACATTTAACGTTCCGTTTTTGTTTATTAATTCGTGTTACTTTTAGAATTGCAGCTAAACTGTAAAACAATACAGTTGACGGTCAAAGTTGTGAGTTTAACACAGAGACCCTAAGCTGACCCTCACTGGAAACAAATCCTTTTATCTTCAGTCTAGTCTAGCAGCTGGCGTTTGGTGATTGGCATTGTTGCATAATAACAAAACTTGACTCGGATAACTGTGAACTAACTTAACTGGTTTAAGTTAGTTCCAAACAAAACTGGAACAAAACTTGACTGGGTTAACTGGGAAAAACTTGACTTAAATAAACTCAAGTCCTTCTTGAGTGATATACGGTGGGTTGATTTGATTTTTAGATCACATTCGTATATTGAGCGAGGCGTGTTTCTGCTTCCAGGGTATTTTAGCTACGCTTATTAATTCTTGTAGGGATGTTCGAACTGTTTCACAGGACGTAAAGGAAAAGAAAGGCATACCACGCGCAATTACAAAATTGCGAAACCAGAAACTAAAACTTTGGAAACGTTATAAACTTGATCCTGGCCCGGAATTACTGGAGTCCTATAAAAGGACACGCATACGTTATTCAAAAACAGTTCAGGCGTGGCATAGCGATCAGGAAGCAAAGGTGATCAAAGTTGGTAATCATTCGGCCTTGTTTGAATTCTACCGCCATAAAGTAAAACCAACACGACTCCTTCCGCCTTTCAAGGTTGGAAATACTTTTATCACTGACAATAATGTAAAGGCACATGTTTTGAGTTCAGTTTTTGCCGCAAACTCAATCACAGATGATAGGTGTACTGCATTGCCATTGGCCCATAGTGTTGTTAGTTCTGAGTTATGCTCTGAAGTCTGCTTTACACTGACAAACGTCCATAATGCAATTAAAGGGCTCAAGCAAAGTTTTTCTTCCGGTCCTGATGGCTTTTCTGCAAACCTAGTCAAACATATTGTCCATGAAGTTGATTACCCACTTTCTAAACTCTTTACCATGTCGTTCGAGCAAGGTACTTTACCAGCAATTTGGACCATTGCAAATGTAGTCCCTGTTTTCAAGAAGGGCTCCCCTTCCGATCCTATTAATTATCGCCCAATTTCGCTGACGTGTGTGGCATGTAAAGTTAGGAGTCAATTATACGTGATACTATTATTCGCTTCTTTACAAAGCACGCCATTTTGAATCAGGATCAATTCGGCTTTCTTCCGGGCAGGTCTGCAACCCATCAACTTCTATCTGTCCTTGATCATTGGACGGGGGCGCGCGATATTGGTAGTCAGTGTGACACTATTTATTTTGATTTTATTTTGAGTCTGTGATCCATCAGAAACTTCTTTTAAAGATTTGTGGATCCGGTATTGCTAGGAACCTCGCAAACTGGCTCTATGCATTCTTAAAACGTCGCTCCCAGCGGGTTGTCGTCGAGGGATCTTGATCTGAAAGCATAGGGGTTCCATGTGGGGTCCCACAGGGATCGGTGATTGGCCCACTTCTGTTTGTTATCTACCTTAATGACCGTAACTTTAGAAACTTAAACACCTTTGGGTATAAATTTGCTGACGACCTGAAGGTCGGCAGTGCAAATTTCACCAACTTTGCCTCAGAGGAACTGGCAAAGAAAATCGAGGTTGTGGAGGCTTGGTCTTCTATTTGGCAGTTGCCACTTTTTGTTCAAAAGTGTTGTACTTTTATGGTTGGCACTGGGAATCTTGAAAACGTTTTCTTGCCAAATGTCAGCGAAGTAAAAGACCTTGGCAACTGGTTTACAAAAAAACCTTAAGTCTTCCCTACATTGTCGAAAGATAAGCCCAGTAGCCTTTCGTCGACTTGCAGTGGTAAACCGATGTTTTACCTCAGGAAATATTTATACAAAAATCAGGGCATTCAAAGTTTTTGTACGTCTATTTCTTGAGTATGCCTCTCCTGTGTGGTCACCATACCTTTTGGGCGACATTGATCAAATCGAGTCCATGCAGCGAAAATTCACAAAGGGACTACCAGGTTTACTAAATTTAAACCATTTCATTATACTCGAGAGAGCTGGTCTCGAACTTCTTGAACTTAGAAGAGTGAAGTTCGATCTCATCTTAACATACAAAATTCTACGCGGCCTTATACAGGTGGATCTCCCATTCTTTGATCGTGTGTCGGGTGTACATTTTACACTTGGACATCCTTGGAAACTTTCTATTCAGAGCTCGCGTCTTGATTGCAGAAGTTATTTCTTTTCAGTTCGTGTTGTCCCCATTTGGAATGCTCTGAGTGCTGAAATGGTATGTATGAACACCGAGGAGGGTTTTCGCCGTATGCTGAAGGCAGAGCCCCTAGCTAGATTCTTGAAAAGGGCTTCTTGATTTCCAATTTTGCGCAAATCTCACAGCAAACCTTAGGTGCGGTATCAGCGGTTCACATTCCTTCCGTTACCTGTCTAGATAAGTAGGACAAATTGTATTGTTATTAACAATGTTTAAAGCAATGTAAAACAATCAATCGGTTCGTTTAGAGCTCCGTAACCTTGAACCACTTGACCAATTAGAAAAGGCCCAGTGCTCGAAGTGGGGTGGTATGCGACGGCATGGCATACCGGCTCTTCATGCAATCTTTGCAGGCCATACCGTCCATCAAAGTTCGAACAAAGCGACTTCTTGTTTGCCGATATGTTTAATACCGTGTTTTTACTTTGTTCTTAATCTCACCAGTTCTTGATTTTTTTTTTTTTTTACCTAAATATTGTTTGTTGTATTGTCATCAAGTAATATGCGACCGACTCCTCACGCGCGGCTGTGGCAGCCCTTCGTTTATTTGCTCGCTTTCTTCAGTTCATAGAGACAGGGAAAAGGTGGCGTGGTGTAAAGTCAACATCATTATTGCGCATTGTATATGATCAATCCGTTTTTGTAGCCATACTCCTGTTTTACTGAATTGTTTCCTAAGAAATAAACGCATCGTCACTTCGTACATTTCCGTGCGATTTGGTAAGGGCGGTTCAATCAAAACTCTTATTAATATTTAAAATATGAAGTCCTTTGATACTGTTTCTGCAGCTATTTTGTATTTTGTGAAATGTTGAATTCCGTATTTACCGCTACTAACCCAGCTTTTTAATTGTAAGGTTTTCTTGCACATCACTAGCCTCTCCCTCCCTCAACCAAAGATCCGAGTCAGACATACCGGCTCTTATTTATTTCCACTTCGAGCACTGAAAAAGCCTTATGGAAAGGGCACATATACATAGCAATACCCGCAAAATGAGCTAAGACAGCTTTATAGGACAAGTGGTTTGACTTGTACATAGGACAGACAAAAGGTACATCCCCAGAAGACCAAAAACAAGAAGTTGTCTATTTGGCCCCTCTCTGTATCTCGGGTATGGCTCGACCAAATTTCGTAATTTTTCGACTGCAGACAGGCATTGACTAGTCAAGGGCTAGATTCCAAATCTAGTTTTAAAATGTTTACTTTTGACGGAGTTATAAGCTTTTAAAGTTGAGAGTTTAACACAGAGAACCTCGGTCGACCCTTACTAACACTGGCTATGCCAGTGTTAAAAACGTTTATTTGCCAGACAGCACGAAATGGGTAGCCTGCAGTTGGGTTTTTAAGAAAAACACTTACACCTGACGACATATTAATAAAAGTCAATGATATACATTGATGCATTAGCAGTACAATAAAGCATACATTTTATCTTATTATTAGTAGTATCAAGAATATATAGGAGAATTTGTGACTGAGACCCATACTGAAACGTCTTGGATACATTCACATTAGTTCAGTCTTAGTTTATAGAGGGCGCCACGTGTTTTATGTGGGAATTACTACTCAATTTTTAGCCTAAAATTAAACTAAACTAAACGAAACTAGCTTGTATTTAATTATTATTTAGCTTAGCTTAGTTGTAATTTAGTTTACTCTAGATTTGGGCTGAAAAATGAGCAAAAATTACCAGATTGAACACGTGACGCCTTCTGAAAACTCGGACTGAACTAATGGGGACGAATCTAACTTGTTTCAATACGGACTTTTTAGACTTAACAAATTCTCCTCCCAAACACTATAAATTCTTGGTAGTATGTATAATAAAGGTAATAAAGCACAGTTATTTAGCCTTGTACTGAAGCGCTGTATGGATGGGGTATTGCACCAGGTATTGCATTCCACACCTTTATTATGCCCCGTTCCGAGCGCATCTTTAACCTGCTTATGTGCGGATTAAATGGGAAAGATCAGAACGGGGTGGAAACATCCGGAGTGAAGTGGATCACATTTGAGGGTTAAATGAATCTGGATTCATATGAGATCGAACACGCTTCTTCGCTTCACTTCACTTCACTGAATGCTCAGAACGCAAATGTCGTCGAATTCCGAAGTAAGCAACATTCCATCACCAGTTGGCAATCGCGTTTCATTTACTGTTCACTCAAATGTTCATGGCATTAACAAGTGTGCACTAATTTTCAAGAGGAGTTCATGATATGCCCGCGCTAGCGTCTATTATTTAAAAATTAAAAAGTTAACGATTTACGTACTAGTGGCGCCACTGCGTGAGTGTTGGCCCAAGCATCAATCCGTTCATTAAGCGACGATGGCGTGTTCTGGTGAGCGGTTGAGAAACTAGGAACTAACACCCTTTCGCCATGCTTTCCCTCTTTGCGCTCAAAGCGGAGCCAAGCAAACTAATCCAGATTTGACTCGCATTTCTCACAATTCGGAATTAGATTCCGAATTAGCAGCCTGTGCTCAGAACGCGGTGTTACTCAATTAGCAAAGGAGAAATTTCAACAATTGAATCTAAATGATTATTTAAGAAGTTTCAAATGTGTTTGCATTTTTGCGCTCATAAATTTGCAGTATGCAAACGTAAATTTTATTAATATTGTAAAGAAACATCAGATTAATCTAACAAGAACTCAAAACGCGAAACTAGCCTGTCACTAAATCATTGTCATTGCTAGTTAATTATCAGACAGTCAAAATAACTCAACGACTGACAACCGTATTTACAGAACACCGTTCATCATGAACTCAAGGGAAAATCAACCAAGGGCTAAAGTTAACACTTGAGGGTCAATGCACCAAGGTCTTTTCAGAATGGTAAAACCGTGACCCTTGATCAGCTCGTCTTCGAGGGCCAGCCGCCTCGCCCTGACCTCACCAACCTTGTTCAGCCACCATTGCCACTGACAATAATGACCATAATTTGAACTCTAATTCCAGGGATCAAGAACTGTTTTAACTCAATGGTTATGTCAGAAATTGAACGTAGTTTTTGTTTGGAATGTTTAATGTTTGTGTGTGTGTGTTCGTGTTCGTGTTCGTGTGCTTAATTTGTGTATTATACAGGTTTTATTTTTTAATATTTGTCTGTATTTGTTGTTTTATAGTTTAAGTCTGTTTCGTGTGAGTGGCTATATGTGTATTTTGTGTGTTATGTATACAAGCGGACTCATAGTTAAGGCAATGTTTTTTTGCCTGTGTGTGTTTGATGGTTTCTGTTAGTTCTAGTTCGTGTGAGCAATTACGTGACGGTTCAGTTTGTGTGTGTATTTTTAATCTTTCCTTTTTGTAAGCGTCTGTTCTATATGTGTTTGTGGGTTTAGGTTTTTATTCTTTTACGTGTGCATGTGTTTGACGCAGTTAGCCGATATCAGCGTTAGCAATTCGTTGAAATTCCCTTCGGACATGCGGAACAGCATTACAAAGTAATCTTCACCATATGATGCTAGTTGATAGTATTTACGTACGCCGCCGGTGCCAGTCGTGTTTTCCGTTTGTCGTAACATAAATGGTGGACGTCACGAACAGAGTGACAGATCATTCATGCTTTAACGCTCTCAAGGGTGGTACTTCCCACCCAGGGTTTCGCGGAAGGTGAGTGTGAATTGGAGGGCCAACTTGGCCAAGTGCGATTTCTGAACTTGCGGTAGGTCCTTAAACTGGTTCTTACATAGAGTTAACCCTCAAGTGCGTTTTCTGAATAAGGCTGTGAGTCTTGCCCTGTAATCGACACTGCGAGGTCTCAATGTCCTCAACTGATTGACGTCAGGATACTGACGTGCGACAAGGCTAGTTGGGATTAAAGCTCCGTACCTCACACGAGTCGGTCTTGTTCATAACAGACTCTGGCTTGTATGGACCGTAGTTCCAACGACTAACAGCAACTAAAAACGATTCTCCGTATCCCACGACTAATTCTACTGGAATTAGGGATATGCAGAATTTAATCCTAGAATTACAGCATAATACCTTGTAGCTACCATGCGTTAAATTGGATTTATCCCAAGGTATTTACTTGACTAACGGTAAGTGTACACAGCCTTCGACTGTGATTTATGCGGATGTCGAAAAATATTGATATGTGCAGTTTGGATGGTTTATCTCCTCAAAATCCTGAATAAGCGCATGTTGCTTAGCTAAATTCTGGTTGAAAATAATTCATTGTTCAGATAACTATAGCATAATACGGCTATAATAAGAGCGTCGATATTTTTTAACCGTTACGGAAACTGCGACACATCAGAATTGTCATTCAAAGTTGTCTCTCATTCAGTAACTATAAAATACCTGCTGGCAAAAAAAAAAAAAATGGGAAAAAATGATGACTGCCATTCGGTGTGGTAATATCGAAAGAGAGAAAAGAAATTTTTACGCGTTTTGGTATTTTAATCCTCATTTAGGTGATATTGGGGTTAACGAAAGCGTCTTCGTCACTCTGAATTGAAAATATACTGCTGATGGATACCTGAAGTCACCCCCTATTCCCCTCCGTATCGACGCCTATGTCAGTTCTTGTTCACGTTCGTGTGCTGTTCGTCTCGGTTTAGCGGTGGTGTGTAGTAAATAATGACGAACTTCAGGTTGTCAACAGAAACTAAGCCAACAAGAATTAAACACTTAATATTTCTATCAATTAAGTGGAACCGGCAGTAATCGTACTGGTTACCACTGTTACTAACTGAATTCCTAACTTGCGTAGCGATAATTTCGATCCCAACTCAATTATACGTTATCCACAAATTATATCCCGTTACAACTCCAAATTTATCAAGGATAGCGATAGCGGTCCTTATGTCAGCCTCAGCATGAACTTCCATGTTAAACGTCAAACTTTGAACTCCTATAGTTTCACCTAGAATTGACATAGACCAACGAAATTCGGTATTTGGGGGTCGTGTTGACTATTTCATTGCATTAGACATTTTAATGACAACAATCGAACCGTTCCACGTTTGGGCATGGCCTTTTCTTGTTGTTGTTTTTTGTTGGGACTCTTTGCCTCACCTGGAGATCGAACCAATGAACCAATTTTCAAGTTTTATAGCTCAAAACGTAGGTATGGAGTGGACACGGCCTAGCGCCTTTTGAATGCTATTTTAATGTGATTACACTTTTGTTGTTGGTGTTGTTGTTGTTCTTCTTCTTCTTCTTGGGAGAAATTTTGCTCTCACCTAGAGATCCAACCAATGAACCGATTTTCAATTTTTATGGCTTAAAATGTAGATATTAACAAGGGCCAGGCCTTTTGAACGCTATTTTAATGTGACTACAATATTATTGTTGTTGTTATTTTTGTTGAAGAAATGTAAAATTTTGAAACCCTATAGTTTCCCCCAGAATTGACATATACCAATGAAATTCGGTATTTGGGATCGTGTCATAACTATTTCACTGCATTAAAAATTTTATGAACAATAACCTATGCATTTGGCCTCCACAACATGGCCATTTCTTGTCGCTGATGTTTTTGTTATTGTTGTTGAGACTCTTTGTCCTCACTAGTACAGCTGTCAACGACAAAATCGTGTACCTCGAACCAACAGTATGATGCCTGGTAGCATCACTACAAATCAGTACAAATCGAACTAGCTATGGAAACCCTTTGCGATATCCCCTGCCCCCGGGCCCCCCCCCCCCGCCACCCTTGTGCCCCCCACACACCCAGCCTCCGTGAGCTTGATGACCACCAAATTCTTACTGATCAAGCTAAAAGTTTGAATTGTCGCACAAAAGTCATTTTTAGGATCACATCAAACTCCCCCATGAAATATCCCCCAAAGTTCCCCCCTCCCCCAGCACCTCCCTGTTCCCCCTCCATGAGGCTTGACCAACAAATTATTGCAGATCGAGCTAAAAGCTTGAATTGTGGCACACAAGTCATTCTCAGCAGCACACATGGAATCAACCATGGAACCCCCCTTGAAATATCCCCAAGGCTTCCCCCAAGCACCCCTCCCTGTTCCCCCTCCCTGAGCCTTGACCATTACCAACAAATAATTGTAGATCGAACTAAAAGCATGAAATTTGATACATAAGTCATTTATAGCAGTACAAATCGAATTAGCTATGGCACTCCCTCGAGAAACTCTCCATGGCTCCACAATGCCGCCCCCCCTCCCTCCCCGCGCTCCATCCCTAAGGCCTGACTAACAAATTTTTGCACATAGTGTTAAAAGAATGAAATTTGGTACACAAGTCATTTTAAGCAGTACAAATCGAATTAGCTATGGAATTCCGATGAAATCTCCCCTAAGGTCCCTCAGCTTCCCCCTTCCCCCATGCCCGTTCCATGGGGCTGATACTCGACAAATTCTTGCTGATCGTACTAAAAGTATGCCATGGATTCCCATGAAATACCACCAAAGCCTCTGCCACCGTCCCCTCCCTTCTGCATCCCCACGAAGCATCGATGACCAACAAATTCTTTCTGAACGTACTAACAGCATGCATTGTGTCAGTGGAAATTGAACTACATACGGAAACCCATAAGGTACCCCCAAGACCCTGTGTCCTATCCATGTCCTGTCCTGTGTCCTATCCATGAGGCTGATGACACCAACAAATTCTAGATCGATTTGTACTGCTAAGAATGACTTGTGTACCAAATTTCATGCTTTTAGTTCTTTCTGCAAGAATTTATTAGATAAGCCTTAGGAAGAAGGCAAGATTGGGGGGGGGTATCTCAAGTGGGTTCCATAGCTAGCATGATTTTTACTGCAAAGAATAACTTATGCACCAAATTTCATGCTTTTAGCTCTACCTGCAAGAATTTCTTAGATAAGCCTAAGAGAGGGGTAACAGGGCCACGGGTGGCGATTGGGGGTATTTCATAGGGGTTACACGGCTGTTTCGATTTGTACTTCTAACAATGACTTGTGTACCAATTAGTGTTTTAGCACGATCACAAGAATTTGTTGGTCAATAACCTCATAGAGGTGAGAGTGGCAGGGGGGGGGGGTGCATGAAGGGCCCTTAAGGTGTATCTCGAGGGGGTTTCCATAGCTAGCTCAATTTGTAACCTAAGAATGACTTGTGTACCAAATTTCATGGCACTTAGCTCAACGTACATGATTGATTAGCCCAAATTCTAATAACAGCATTACTGCATCAGGTGATCGAACCAATGACCGATGCTCAAGTGTTTCATAGCTTAAAACGTAGGTATGAACAAGACCTGGGGCTTTTTGAACACTATTTTAATATAACTACAATATTCTTGTTGTCGTTGTTCTTGTTGGGAAATTTTGCTCACACCTAGAGATCAAACCAAATAACCGATTTTCAATGTGTATAGCTTAAGATTGAGTATTAAAAAGGCTAAGACTCTTATGACAGTTTTTTAAGGTGATTACAATATTCTTTTTGTTGTTATTCTAGCTGGGATAAGAAAAAAAAATAACCGATATTAGTATTTAAAAACGATTAATCGTATAAATACGGATGTAGCCCTTAAAAAACTTAAAAGCGCTTCAGATACAGATACAAGAATAAGACATGTAAACCACCAATATCACACTAATACATGTAGAACAAGCTCCAGCTTGTTTTGGGGGACACTGGAGAGTCTTTTACACGTATTAGTGCAACGCTGATGGCTTACATGTCTTTTTCTTGTATCTGTTCCTTTATATCTTTAAGTTTTTGGAGGCTTACAGCCGTATTTTATTCGCTTAAGCGTTTTTTAATAGCAATAATAATAAGTTCTGGCCTTGCTCCCACGCGAACCTTAGCGTTGCATCAGAACACAAAATCTTCGTAATCGGTGTAATAGGCAGTTCTCGGAAAACGCTCTCTACTCCACTTCTGTGAGACTCCAACTATCATAATAGAACTATAGTATGTCACCATATCTGTAGAAACTTGCGGTGTGGATTATTCCCCCATTCAATTTACCCCCACCCCAACCCCAACCCTTGGACAAGTGCGGTGTGATTGCCCCGCACCACATCTTGCTCGACTGTTCTTTCGAGTTATGACAAACCGAGGAAAACAGAAATATATTTTAGAACAAATAAGCCAATTAATGGTTTGGTACCATTAAAGGGGCCAACCTGTCACACCATCCGTCCTCCCCCCCTCAAAACTTCTTCTGCCAAAACCCATTAGATTAACATCTCCCCTTCCTAACCTAACCAGTACAGCCGTCCAGAGATTCCCCTAAACATATTACATAAAATCTGGCTGTTTATTCCTTAAAGTTGCAAGGGTTGACAAAACTTTAAAAAAAAAGACAACGCAACAAGGGCAACCAAACGCCCATAAGATTCAGAGGCATTTGGTTGTATACCAGTGTTCACAATTTATGCAGAAACAAAAAGATAACAATTTGTGACCAACTGACTGTTCACAGATGAGAGTGTAAAGTTAGTATTTGAAAACACACACAGCCTAGGTAGTTAATGAATCGCCTTACGAGTGATGATGAACTAGGAATTATTATTTCCAAAACATGGAAAAAAAACCGTGGACGGTCTGACACAAATGTATGCAAGCTTATTTTGGTAAACTGTACCTGTTCAATCTTTGTCTTCAGGATCAAGGTAAGCATCTTCGTAAAGCACTGAGAGACCTTCAGCAATTCGATGAGGTAGATGAAGTCTTGAGCATTCTTGGCTAGGACCCCCAAAGACCTCGTTCCCTAAATTGCCAAGTTCGGGCACGTACCATCTTGCAAAGGCATCTGTGGCCGCGACGTCCAATTCATGGGTATTGATAGCAGTACCACGCGTCTTCATCGCCAGTGTATTTCACCTGCCATACAGTGCACCAAAACACCTAGTGGACATCTCTCGTATCACGTGAGACGCGGGGGATAGAAGAGAGTGCCTCTTAGTCAACATAGGTTGTCGGGTGGTGTGTTTCAGTCAATAGCAGTTCCTAAAACTGCAACGTCGACAGCAAAAACCTTTATGGTCTCGGTTTCTCATTTTGAGCCGATCTCGGCTCCTATTGCTTCATCTTCTGTGTCCAAGGATGGTATCAATTCTGTGCCCACCGGTGCTATGCTTGGTGTGCCAAATGTGTCCGTTATTTTGCAGCCATCTCCTCTCCCTGTTTTGCCGTCTGCTTTGGATGCAATCGCCGTGAAAGGTCATGACTTGCCTGTGAATAAAGGTGTGATGGCTGTTTCCAACGTCGACCCAGATTGCGCTGCAGAACAGGCTGTCGCAACAGTGAAGAATGTGGTGGAGATCGTCGATGCACTTGAGCCTGCAAAGCCCAAGCATCAGCCGCAGCTGAGGAGATCACTGACAGTGTGTCGTATATACGGCAATGAACCAACAGCAGGCGCGGTGCAGTCGACATTTAGTCCTCCAACGGGCAATGAAAGTTAGACTGCTGAGTCAGGGGTGCTGATATATCCACGGGTGGGATAGCAAAACGAACTGAAGGATGAGACGGCCTCACCAGAAGTCCATGCGGAGGACGTGGCAGGGATAAGTCAATCCAATGGGGCTGCTATCTGTCCGCTTTGACGAAAAAGATTCAGTGGTTCCTGCTGTGGTGGTGGGCCCTGCCGAAATGTTGGGTTCACCAAGATACTAAGGGTCCAAGATGGTATGGTTCATTATGTCACGTGGTGGAGCTATATCACATGGTGGAGTAGGGGTTGTGCAGACCCTGTAAAAAGTTGTAAATTAACAAAAGAAGTTTGGATTATAAAAATTAACCCACCGTGATGTGCGTGGGTGTTCAGATTAACCGTTAACGACTACACTTTTAACATTGGGATGTGTTAGCGTGACTTCACCACCGTGCATTAAATGGAGAAGTAAGATTCATTAAGTCAAAAGGGAAGAATATTAATCACTTCTGTAAAAAAATCCTAACGAAAGTGAGACACATTAGCAACAGGTGAAAAGTTTGCTTCATGCAAATAAACATTAAGTCAAGTAAACAAGAAGTATTCTTAACAGGAAAAAAAAATAAACAGGCGAGAAAACCCGAACACAAAAAGAGCACCGTGATCATAATTTTTTCGAGAACTCTGAACAAAGCGAGCAAGCACAGTCCAATGGTTAGCGCTCTCGTGTCTAAAGCTACAACAGGGTTACCACCAACATACTGAAATCAATTTCCTTGAGTTTTCCAGGTTTTCCGGAGTAGATGAAGTCATTTTTTAGGCTGTTTACCGTAATTTTAGGAAAGATTTTTTTTCACACATTTTACCAGTTTTGTGTTAAAAAAGCTGAAGATTTTAATAATGGGAAATACATTATTTAAAATTTTAATTTTTCCCTGAGTTTTCCAGGTGCCCTGAAACTCACAGAATTCCCTGAGTCCTCCCTGAGTTTCAAACGTAGTTTAACTTCCCTGAATTTTCTAGATTTTCCAAGTTTTCCAGGTTGGTGGGAACCCTGTACAAATCGCCTGTTTGAATCCGAACTGACCTACCACACGCCATGGCTGTTTGCTGTGACGTGCATATCACGTGACTGGGCTAGTCCAATCAGACGGCCAAACAGCCGTTGTTCTCGTCCGTCATTGGCTAGCTCATGGTGACGTCACGGCAAACAGCCATTGCGCATGGTTTACGTACATAGAAATTCCTAGAATTCAATGCGAGTGCTAATGGGATAAAAGTGATTTTTCTACTTTTATCCCAGTTTCATTCTGACACTGCGTCTGAGTTTACGAGTTGGATTATTACTGAACACCACTCCTCTTAAAAATGCCTTCTCTCACTTGGTGTGTGAGTGAGCTAATGGCCGAAACCACCGCACTGTGGCGTTTGCTAATAATGATGACAAAATACGAACGTCTGGTGAATAGGGGAGCGTGAAAAGAAGAGGCGGAACGGAAAGAAAAATAATGTCAGAGAAAAAGAGGGACGGTCTGAAGACGGATCCTAAATCATCACTGGTGAAAAGAGCCAAAATTAAAAGACGGACATTAAATTGAGTTAGACGCCAACGAAACAACTCTTGGAATGGAGAGATTAGGACGAAGGACCTGTTGTTCACAATAACATGCACGATGTAAAGCCTCAGATAGAATAAGCTTTTTTTGTAAACACACAAGAGCTAGTCATTTATTAAACGAGAACAGATCCATGCAAAAATAAAAGTATTACTTTGGGGGTCAATAAACAGGGACGAAAATGTGATAATAGAATAGTCTGCTTTAGTCAGACATTTTCCCTGCACTAAGAGTCATAGAAGACCTTACATACGCATGTGTAGCGAGTAGGACATGCGGCATCATTTTTTCCCAACCAACTTGAAATTTTCTTATAAATAACATTGTTTGACTTAAAATTTTGGATTTTTTTGAGAGTAAATTCATATGAGCTGAGCTGTGAGAGAGCTCCGCCTGGTTGCTGGAGGTTTGCGGATCTGGTCGAACCCCTGGAAAGGGGATCTTGGTAAAGTCCCTGCCAGGACTGCCGGCCAGGGTAGCGTGAGAGGCTACCATGCTCCTTTAGCGGCTATGGGAACTATTCTGGATAATCTTTCGGCCCCCTACGATGATCGGAGGTTTCCAGGATCGAATCCCTGGGTTGGCACTTCCCTTTACCAGATATTTCTTCTTCTCCAAAAGTCTGGTAATGTTCAAAATTGAGCCGGTTCAGCCATACAAGCATTAAATTGCTTCGGCTGCTTTAAGGCTCTAAAGAATTAATTTAAAAAAAATAAAAAATAGGATTAATAATAATCACTAAACTTATTTAAACAATTAGTGTTCCATGCAGAACTAACAAGTCCTTGTACGGCAACAAAGAAATACCATATAATATATTATGAGTAAACAACATACATTTTAAACCACAAAATAGCAAAATACATGCAATGTGGTGTACTACATCTAAAATCTTATTTGGGGTTATAGGCTAATTATCTATTAGCCAGTCTTTAATCAATTTTTTTTTAGCGGTGAAAAAGTTTTGATCTAGTAGATTAACTAGAATTGATAAAAAATGAACAAAATGTAATTAATATCTTTTATTTTTTTGTTCCATAATTGTTTTTAATAATGGCATCTTTCTTACACCTTATTGTCACAAAGGAATTTCACTTTAATTTCCTCTTTAAGTTTAAACTCATTTTTTAAAATAACTTTTTAATAAAACGATAAAGTTCCTCAATGTATATTTAAAATCGGAGTGTTTTCTTTTTGTAATTCGGTAAGTTAATAAATTGGTATTCTAAATCAAACCATTAAGATAGTATTATAAACTCTCGTAATGTTTTTGATTAGAATACCAGATTTGAATAAGGAATCTTACACTTCAGAACTCATATATCAAATGACTGAAGTGCTTTTCAAAGTTTGACATATACCCAACTTTGCCTAGAATGTAGGCTACCAGATTTTACACAAGTTACAACAGTTTGCACAGTGCACGTTTGCTGTTTGTAGACGTGTAGAGCTACCAACTTAACATCATCGTAAAGGTGATCGTGCTGAAAGGAGCTAGAGCTGAGCCTAGTTACCACAATGGGGCACTTGGGACACGTGCCCCCCCCCCCCCCCCTCCTAACCCGAATTTTACTTTTTTTACTCTAGGTGCCATTTTTTTTATTCGAGCAAAACGGTGAACAAAATGGTAAAAACATGTCTTTATTTTAACCCCAGATGTCCCTTTCCCTGCCCATTGCAATAAAACGGTCCTACAATAGGAAAGGGTGGGAGGTGGGGAGTGGGGCATAGGTAGCAACAAACTCCAAAAAAAAAAAAAGAAAAAAGAATGAGGTCATCAAAAAAGTGTTCAAACCTTCTTGAAAACTTCGTTTCAAACCGTGTGGTGAATCCGTGGAACGTCCTTCCATCTGGGGATGATAAACTCAACCAGTATAAAACTGTTCAAGCGAAACTTGAAAATGTCGACCTAACTTCCTTTCTGAAGTGTATTTGATTTCTTTGTATTGTCATGCTTTTTTTTTTTCTTTTTAAGACTACCAACTCTTTGTGGTACTAAAATCGTATCTAATTGTTCAATTGCCACTTCTGTCCCCTCCCCCTCCATTTTAAAATTCTGGCAATGCCTCTGCCCACTTACCTGAACAAATTGACCAGGTCGGTAACTGAAAGGAATCCCTGGTAAAGTCACTACCAGTCACGTCAGCTGTAGTCAGCGACTATGGTCTGTATTCTGGACTATTCTGAACATTATCTCGACCCCCTGCAATGATTGGAGGTTTCCCGATTCAAGTTTTCCCGGTTTTCCCTTACTAGATGTATTTCTCCTTCTAAAACGTCTAGTATAACGTTGGAAATTGAGTCGGTTCGGCTACACAAACAGTTTGCTTCAAATGACGTATTCTCCAAGATAATTATTAAAATAATAAAATATGTATATTTTATACGTAGGCTATATGTATATGAAAGTCTAAAACAAAACAGTTTAACGAATTTTTTTGAAAAGAGAGGGAACACTCATAATTCCACAATTAAATTATTTGAAGATAATAAAATTTTAAATGTATTAAACTAAAGAAACTGTTATAATTTTAACAAATTATTACGATAACAAATTTAGAATCAAAGAGACTCACAAAATTGATTTTTGACTCTAAAACATTAAGACTCAAAATACCTTTATTAAAGATTTACGGATCCATGCCGATTGTAGATTTAAACATAAAGATGCCAACTATGCCAGCGAACAAATTTGCCAAGTGTAATTATAGCAAAGAATTACATTAAAAACTGGATATTGAGTAATAAATAGCTTGGTTACTTAATATCAAACATTGACAAATGTTAATACGTCGTCTTGTTCTTGTTGTAAACTTTCTTTTTATACTGCTA
This sequence comes from Lithobius niger, assembly GCA_023313725.1. Classification (NCBI taxonomy): domain Eukaryota; kingdom Metazoa; phylum Arthropoda; class Chilopoda; order Lithobiomorpha; family Lithobiidae; genus Lithobius; species Lithobius niger. The sequence continues at coordinate 85,113 of JAHWFP010110524.1, forward strand.
GGCTTATTTTAAACATCAGTATGCTGTAATTTGTGTTGTTTCTTTTTCTTTCTATGTGTTTCTTCTTTTGTCGAGATAAAAACCGTACCAACGTACCCGCACAAATTCATTTAAAGGATTTCGGGATACACTCTGAATAATATTTTTTTTTGTTATATCTTTTCTGTGGTGATTTTCCTAACAATTATCTACCATTTGGTCCATTTTTGACTTTTCCTGTTTAGTTTTTTCCCCCATTCACACTGGTCCAGTTTTTGTTTCAGCACTTATGTTGAACACCGGTGAACTTAAGCTAACACGGTGCCAAAAAAATGTTTTCGAGGACACTTTTTTTCTGGCCTATTCTATTGCTTACGAAGTCAAAAAAAAAACCAAAATCTTACACGCAATTTCAAGTCAATGTAAACATGCACTCACTTTAATCGAATCCGTTTTCGTATCGTAAAAGACTGTTTGAACATGTTAGTCACGACTCTCATTAACTTCGGTGTTGAAGAAATAATAATTAGTTAATTCTTTTCCATGAATCAAAACGTAGGGGGAGGGGAAGGGAGAGGAGGTGGCGAGTTATAGTAGAGATGTCAACACTGAAATTTATTTTCGAGAGCAGCAAATATATTAACAATTAAAAGTAAAACAAAAAATAAAAAAAACCAGACGACATAAACAAAAAGGGTGTATGTGCAGTAGCGGCATAGTCGCTTTGTTGCAGAATTGCAAGGTTAATTCAAGATCAAATAATAAACCGAAGATTAATCTATTGCCGGCCGGCCGGCACGTTTTGCTTTTGAAATATGGCGGGATTAAGACTCTCATCATTTTTCATGAAGCTCGCGGCGAGGGGAGCTCAAGCCCCGAACGCCAAACAAGCGTTTTATTTTCGTTACGCCAAACAAACAGCAATAAACTCTGGTGAATTTACGCGAAAGTTGTAGGTTTTAACAGGAGCGAGAAAGGGGCATGAAGGACAAGTCAACAACACAGTTACACCTTTGTTCCATCGTTCTTATCGAGTTATGACCCCTTGCGGCTTTGTGGAACTAGTGACCGTTTTTACTTTTGCGGAAAATGTACGGTACATTAAAAATTATGCTGAGTATTGGTTTTTGCTTAATAAATAGGCATTAAAAATATCGCTTGTGCTGCGAATAGTCCAAGCATGAGTCAGTTCGCATGAACAAGCATTTAAATGAACTTAAAACGAGGAAAGTAGTTTGGTTCTCGAGACAATTAAGGCCGACTGGAGTAGAAAGTGCGTGTCTCGCCTCCCGACTCTACCTAGTTCTCGCGCGTGCACATTGCTTTGGTACAATAAGATTTTGGCGATGTTAAATCAACTGGATTGGAGCCAGGAGTTGAAACCAGCTGCTTCTCTCCCAAACGGTCTTGTGCAAATGGTGGAATACAAAGCGAGAATTATAATATGGATACTCCCACGTCATGGCATTTATTTACTCCTGGTTTTAAGGTAGGAAATGAGGGAAGATCAGAAGGAAATAAGTTATCCTAACATAGTTAGGCTTCAATTATCAAAAATTAGGCACAGTTAAAATCCACGATTGCGTAAAAATATATTAATAGCTGGAATATTATTAGGGGTTTATAGCATCCTGCTCTGCTGACACCAACATAAAAACGGTACTCACATACAAGAAAATGCTTTTCAGCGCTTGTAAACCAGAAGAACTCAAATACTACAAAACAGTCAAAAACGTTTAACGAAAAAGTCAGTCACTTCCAGAATATTGCTTATGGTCAACGACTACGCTCCTTAAAACTTCCATCTTTAAAATTGAGACAACAAAGTGGTGGTTTAATTTTTATGTGTAAAATTTTGCACGGTTTGTTGCCCAAATTGTATAACTCCTTTTTTTTTAAACTGCAACCAAACATTCACAACACAAGAGGCTCATTTAAATAAAAAATTACTAGTGGGTATTTTGATGTGACGAGAAATTCTTTTGCCAAGAGAAACGTATCCTTTTGGAATAGTCTGCCCCAGGAGGTGGATGGAGCTTCCTCTGTTTTTTTGGTTTTAAGAAAAGATTCATTTAGTGACGACGTTCTGTAGGATTTCGACGGTTAGTGGAACTACAGTTGACTAGTCAATTAGTAGAGATCTGCGTCAGAGAAAAATCCGGCGTCTAATACAAGAAATGCAGTTGGTTAACCTAAAATTCCGTATGTAATTATGGTTTTTGTGTGTTTTGGTTGTTCGTTCTTTTCACAAAAGGTTAAGAATCGTGACGTGCGCGAGAATCCCACAGTAGTTGAAGATTGGCAACTTGGGTGACCATCATTGCGTGCGCATACTCAACTTAATTCTCCCAGTTTGTGGTACTATCCATCATTCTCTCTCCTTTCTTTTATCCCCCCCCCGACCCCACTCCTGCCCCCCTCCCCTCCCTCACTTATTTCTCTATCCCTCACATTAGCTCGTGAGGGCCCCTACTCTCTTAATTTCTCTGGTCATCCTGACTCAAATGAAAGCTTCAGACGAAAAAAAAAAAATAACCACAAATATAAAAGTAAAAAAAAAAGAGAGGAAAAGCCAGAAGCCAGATTCGGGCACGATCATTAAGAAAGTACAAAGACGAAATCCAGGGGTTAATTAGTGGTCGGCACCAGTTTATAATGATGTACCAAACAAACTGCACAATACCTTAATAGACTGAATGAATGAATAGAATAAAAAAGGTGTTAAGAAAAGATAGAAAAATAATAAGGCGGTGTTGCGGCATGAAGTGTTTATATGGACTTCGTTCTTTAAATCGTTTGGTACTGCCAGATGCACGCTTAACTTATTTTTTTTAAAGCTAAATTATTTTATGTGGTGCTGGTGGGTGGCAAAGTAAAATAATGTAATGGCGACGAGGACACCTTTCTTGTTTGTTGAATTTCCAAGGAAAAAAAAAAGTAAAATATGTTGAAATAAAGACCACGCACTTTGAAATAATCAAAGGTTCGTTTTTTGGATGTTTTTTTATTATTTGTAATTTGAAGAAGGATGAAAAAAGTTGAAGGGTTTTGATTGAGTTGTAACTTTTGCTGTTTCATTTTTTTTTATAACAAAGTCCAACACCTTCACAAAACGGAAATAAGGAATTAGTCACCACGTGACAAGTAACTAGGAAAATTAGCTCGCCAATTCAAAAATCTACTCGCCAAGTAAGAAAAAGTTTTAGCAATTCCGGTGCTATTTCAGGTTTATACGTTTAGTGTTGTTCTGAATCCCCAATTAGGAAAAGATATTGGACTAAAAGTTTAATTGGTTAGCCCGTAAAATTCTGAATGCAATGCCACAAACCATTTGTTTGTAGTTATTACGGTTCCAGAGGTACGATAATTTGAGCTTCGGGGTTTGTTACTGCAGTCGCCATTTTGGCGAGTAGCGCTTAAAATGAAGTCATCAACTACGAAGTTATCCTCGCTATTTGACGTCCGGTGACCGACATTGGTGAATGTTGGCACTAACAGCGCGTAGGCATCAAACTTTGATAAGAGCTGGCAATTCGAATGGGGAATTTCTGTTTAATGTGTGTTTTTTTGCAAAATTGTCGATCGTCATAGTATGCTAAGCATTTGATAGTGACGCAGATTCCGAAAACCAATTCAAAGCAATCAATTGTAATATTTTGATAATGTAAAAATAACAAAAAATTTAATAATAGTTTTACATTTTAAAATTAACGGAAGTTTGAATAGCAGGGGTGCTGCTGGGGGAAGCTTTTTCACATTCCTACTCTTCATTTTTCGTATACCTACGTTCATTTTTTAAAACATTTTTTTGCATACATATATTTTTCACTTTTGGATTCTTATTTCTTCCTTTTCAATTCTTCGATCGAAATTTAACTTTACATAGTAATCTTTGCAATTTCTCTAATATTTCACTTCTGCTGATTATGCAAAGTTCCGAACACAATGGGCATTTCTCTAGCGCCCCCCCCCCCCCCACCCCCGACCGATTTACACACTCAATCGCACTGGCAGGTTAATATACATCGTCTGAAAGTTGCATCCTCACTTATTTCCTGCATTTTGCAGGGTGAAGAAGACTCCCTAAATCACATTCTCTGTTTTGTCCAGAAATATTTAGGTTCATTTTTACTTTAAAATTTTTGAAAATGTTGCTTTGACATTTCACTTGTGTTTGCCTGTGTGATGCTTGTATGGCTGATGTTTTTCACTTGAGAACGGGGAGGTAGTAGACACGAAACGTCGTGTTTATTTATTCCTGTGGACTTGCTGGATTGTTTTCATCTCAACATTATTGTAGTGCTTACTGTGGTGATTATTTTATTTCCAAAGTTCAAACTCCTAAACTCCCCAAACCAACAATACATGTTTTAATCATTTCATTTCGTCTAATCATTTCTATTCTCTCATCGCTAACACAATCGATATATATATACCTATACATAAATACCTATATACCTATATAAATACATATATATACATACATATATTTCGCTTAGGCAAACGTTTAGTGGTGGCATGAACACAGAAAGGTAGCCATTTGCCTGAGAAAAGAAGAAATTGGCACGTTGTTGCCTCGACTAACAATTTGGCTATGCGCAGTACCGATTGTTTCATGATGATTAATTTGCAGCAGGCGCTGATTTGCATACTGAGTGCTGGCAATTACTCAAACAAAAAATATACGACTTCTCCAGGGTTGCACCAAAATCTCGGTGGTAAAGTCATGTTGAAAAGACATGGGAGGGCTTGGTTTTGGCAATGGAGGGGATGCCATAGGATGGGGAAGAAGTGGGGGTGAGAAGAGGGGGAGAAGAGGGGGGGGAGGGGAAAGGGAGAAGAGAGGAGAAAAGAGGGGAGGAGGGCAAAGGGGCTCGGCCCCCAACATAACAAACGCCAGTGCGACAACAAACGGGGTCGTGTGACAACATAAGTTCCTAATAGACCGACATAAGTTCCACCGGGACCAACTAGCATTACTCAATAAATTATAGCTTTAATTATTATTAAAAAAATCTTTTCTGAGAAGTATCCTTTCCTAGATTTTTTTAGGCTTTGTTCACTAGCCTTCCCTCGACCTCACTTTCACATCACATGACGGAGCACGCGCCCTCTTTATTTGTGCTGTTGTGTGCTTACGTAAGGCAAATGGTTGCTGTCCATCTACATTCAAACTGACAATTGACAGTACAGGCAAGATATTTGCCTGACTTTTGATTGTTTTGTCAAGCCTCAAGCTAGTGTGTCATCCGTCTGGTTTGGACTTCCAATTTATGTATGGTACTTGAATACCAGAACGTAGGTCCCGGGAGTGAACAGAAAATATAAGCCCAAATGCGAAATTCTGGCTTTGAGAGAGTTCTCTGTGAACCCGAGCAAATCGAATAAAGCACAGCCGAATCCGAAGACTTGTACTGTGAGCCGAGAGGACCGAAATCGAATTTCGCAACTGACCTTTGTACTCTTCCATGTATGTATAGTGGGGTTAAATACACTTCAGTTGTTTACGTCACTCATTTGCCTTATTCACATCCAAAATCGGCCATCTGGTTTGGCTTTCATTTTGTCTTCATTCTGGAAGGAGGTTCGTATTTTCAGCTTTCAACGTCATCTTCTCAAGTTTTGTGTATTTCACGAAATGTGAAATTTGAAAGTTCCTTTCTCAATCGGCTTGTGACCTTGACATTTCGATGTTATTATGCAGGACTTTCGTTTTCTACTTTTTCATTTCACATCATGCAAGCTTTTGTTTACTATCTTGTAATCCTTCTGCTGTTTGTCTGGGTGTAATTTTTTATTGATGGATAGAGGATTGTTAAATACTGATTGTTCAAAACTTCAAGACCTAGAAAGTAGCCTAGAAGTTAAGCAGCATTGGGCTGGATTGATACTTGGGTGGGTGACCGCCTGGGAATCTGGCTGTTGCAGACATAGGGCCTTAGGGCTTCGGGCAGATGACCAGGAGTGGTTAACGCTCGTTAAACCCTTTGCTTTGCTAGAAAGTAGCCTAACGTCCATTTTTACACAGTAGTTAAGTAAGTCGATGTGCACGGATTGATATAGTATATAATAAAAGCCGCAGTCGCACAAACAATTTAAAAACGGTTATATTTCTATGTTTGTAGTCACACCTTCGGCAGGCCCACAGTTTCAAGACAGTTTAAACTGTATCGCACCACATGCCTTGTTATAAATACCCAACAACATTTGCTCCAGTGATGATTAATACTTACGTTTTGTACTCCAGGTATCATAAATAAAGCGACAATTCAAAGAGTTAGATCATTAAAAAAATCACTTGTGTCACAGATATACGTTAAAACTGGCGTACGATGAATAAGCAAGCACGAACTGCAATACACCCATAATTGAGTTGCATGCCGGAAGTGTGAATTTTCAAACATTAATTCCTATTTAATTTCAACACGATTATTGTAAGAAAAAGGCAAACCTACGACTCTACAGAATTACAGAAACTAACAATTACAGAATCGTATAATTATCCAATGCTGGGGTCCATTAATTACTGGCCGGGGCGAGGGATAATCGTCTAACTGGAAAATCGTATAATTGGAAAAACGTACACCGTATAACAGTATAACGGAAAGTCGTCTAACAGGAAATTCGTATAATGGAATATCGTATAACTGGAAATTCGTATAATGGAATCGTCTAACAGGAAATTCGTATAAAGGAAAATCGTCTAACAGGAAATTCGTATAATGGAAGATCGTCTAATGTCCCTACCTCGCTCGCGCTGCCGCGCTCGCTGTGGCTATACATATTACATCAGAAACCGCAGTTAGACGTTTATCCAGTTAGACTTTTACCCATGATACGATTATCCATTATAAGATATTCCGTTTAGATGATTTTCCATTAGACGATATTCCGGTTAGACGATTTTCCAGATTTTTTATTTATGCAGATATTAGACAATAATCTCATTAGGCGATTTTCCAGTTAGACGTTCATCCGACGCCCCGTGTAATTCAGCAATCCCGGGATTAGGCTACTGGTCAAGGAAAGGTGGTGGTGGGGGGGGGGGGGGGTTGAATTTCGAACGGTATGCATAAATTGAACAGGTATCGAGTGCAAGGGTCCCGGGTGGGGGGGGGGTGAATACACCGTTTCGCCGAATCTCATTTCGTCTAAATTTTTCCCGTTTTGCCCGAAATAAAATCCTAAAATAAAGGGGAATTCCCACTTTGCCAAATCAAAATATTCTTAGAAAATGTAACGTTGGAGCAGTTAAAGATATATTCCTAAATGGAAAGAATACGGCATTAGTTGCGGTTTCTGATGTCGCAGCGAGTGCAGCAGCGCATGCGAGGTACGTAATTTGGACAAAAATTATGCGGCGAAACAGGATTCGGCGAAACAGATGCACACTGGGTAGGGGGGGGGTGAATTGTTTGGTTGTGGCTTTTATTCTATGTATTTACATAGTACTTTGCGTTTTCATTTAGTCTCTCGATTCAAAACTACTGTAAATTTGAAAGCTACTTTGTGCTTTTGTCACTTCAATCTACACATAGCTCATTTTACTTAACAAAACCCTCCATGCACTTAAATCTTTAATCAACCCAAAACTAAATTAATTTTTTTCCGCCAAAATATGTGTTCTGTAACGCGTTAATGCAGTAATCGTGACGCCATTTTATTTGTTGTTGTTATTAATTTCAATTACCCATTGTAGCTTCACCATAATCGCCATTCGACTTAGGTATTATGATTGCTTCACATGCTGGCTGCGAAACCAGCCTTTCAAAGAGCTGGGTTTGTTCAGCAAAATGTCCCGAGGCCTTATCCTATTTTTCCTAGAACGTGTTAAAGGAATCAAAATGCAACCGAAGAAATACCATAATAATTCTTATTTCGCCTCAACAACGAGTTGCAAGCAATTACACTTCTTACGTCGTACATCTACATCAAAGATCCGGGTAGGAGCGCTTTTGTTCTTTTGTTAACTCCCGCCACCGCTCCACTGATGATCTCTACAGCAACGCAGCGGCAGCACTAGCTAAGTACGCAGCCGGCGGGCGCCATTTCTTTTCCGCGTCATTTCCGCCATGTCAGCGTGAAGTTGATGACGTCACGAATGAGCGGTCCCTGCATGCAGGCTTTCTCTGTTTTGCAAGCTTCGTTTAGTTTGGCCGTGATATCATCAGCAACAGTTTTGTAAATGCGAACCAGCCTGGGGTGTAAAAAGGAATTTCGTTTGGAAGAGAAGATTAGAAGGCTGGCTTGGCGGGCTGTAATTAGTGCTTAATTATAGTGCCATTACTGTCCTAAAAGGTGTAAAACTAATTGCACAAACCTGTAATTTTGCGGTGAAGGGCGGTAATTTTTTCTATTTTTTTTTTTCATTTACCCGCCATTGTTGTGTTGTCTTTTGGTAGTCTTTTTGAAAGCAACTTATTGTGTCG